>JARACY010003180.1:0-35359 GCA_029255725.1 Scrobipalpa atriplicella
ACTTTGAACTTATTTTTGACAGAAACTAGACAAGCGATAACTTGCGATAAGTTCCACAATTGTTTATTTTATTATAAAACGATAAACAAGTGTTATTCATATTGAATATTTGTCACGGCTTACTTGTTTGTTGTGAGACAAGGCTTGTCTCCGTGCTCCTGAGGAAGACCATCGCATAGGGTCGAAACGTCGAGGCACAAGCCTCCCACAACAAACAAGTAAGCCGTGACAAATATTCAATAGTTGCATAATGAAATAACCACGGAGGAATTACCACGAATAACGAAGCGCGAAAACGAAATAAAGACCACCTCAGTAGGTCAGTTATCATCAGAGCAATGCGTAATGGCATTCCAAAGGTAGCAGGTTCAAGTCCTGCCCGAGGCAAATTTATTGTTTCTTTCTTTTCATTTTATATGAAAAAAGAGTATTAAAAATAAATTTTCCCTTGTGTTTCCATTAAAATACCTTGTCAAACGCAACAATTTCTCAAAAGGGCAAATTCCCAAAAATCCAGGGTAAACTTCGAATCAAAGCCATAAATTATTCGAAGGAAAGCTGGTATAAGAATAAATCAACCCTTTTCAGGTATGTTCGGAGCCAAATTGGAAGTTCTATAAATTAAATGCGAGTAAACCAAATAATGAAGTAGGACTGAAAAGTTCGCGGAAGCCTTGACTTATTGTCGAACATAAATTACGCTAAGTTTTGACAGTAAATTCTGCCGGGTTGATTTGAAGATGTATTGAAACTGGATGTGCCATTTTCCACAGGTCATTTCATTGCAAAGTAGGTAACAGCTGTTTGACTTATCGTTACAGTGAGTTTCTATGATCAGCAGTTTAGACTTTTAAAAACCTAAATAGTTACAGCACCTTACCTACCTCAGGCCGGTTCGATTCAAGCATAAAATGAATTTAATTTTGACACGATTACGTAATAGGACACCATTTTACAGGGAAATTATTTTTTCGTGTTCTATTCTACGTTCTTTGGGAAAAGTTGTACTCTGTTAGTTGAAGTTTTTCAACCCCCCTTTCGACATTAAAATGTCACCTATATCGTAAATACACATGTGATTAGCCGTGTTATTCAGTCCATTCTTTAGTTTTATTAATGACACATGTTGTGTTGCGTAAAGATTTTTATATTATTAAAAAAAACTCTCTAAACACACCTAACCTAAGCATAGCGTAACCCCAGCGTAACAAGGAACCAAAATTTTCACCTAATTATAATGTCCTTTCTAGTCTTACTTTATTTCTGCTAAATACGGGAAGGCAACAACCAGCTGACATATGGGACGATATGGGATTTAACTTTTCAATGCTAAGGCTCTTCAATGCCGAAGCATAGATCTTTGTTTGCAACTTACTCGGTCATTATTTTCTTGTCGATTTTAAGAATTTCTTTCTGTTTTCAAATTATTTAGGTATTTTGGTACTTTTTTCCGTAACAGTGGAGATAAAGTCCTAGTTATTTTAGTAGCTGTCAAATATGTAGTTATGACAACTTTGAGTTTTATTATATTATTTGAGAGGTACTACAGGATGCAAGACTCAATATTTTTTGTTTTTTATTTTATAATATTTATTATTTGAGTATAATTAGCTTGCGTATAGTTTTTAATTTATTATGTAGTTTTACTTAACCAGTCCCACGCACGCCACGCGCATTGGCCAAAATGTATGAGACTCCTACTTACAGCCCGCGTAAACATCTGTAGAGGTGTTTTAAATAATTGATCCATTAGTTTTAACAGTTACTCATTATTTCAAAAAGAAATGTGGATCTAAAAACGTTTTTTTTTTACGAGAATAATAAAAAGAACGCTTAGTCCATTTTGGTGAAATGTACTTGCTTAAAGAATGCTTGTTCAACGGAAACAGTAAACTGCACATTTTCACGGAAACGCAGAAGACTGTGATTCAATCTGCGATAGATGAAGTTTATGAGCTAGTCTCCAGATTTACTGTATGCTTAGGGTTGCCAGGCATCCGGATAAATTTGGACAGAGCGAAACCTTTGGAAACTAATTCCGTGAGGCTCCCTTGGAGGGACAAGATTCCATACAAACGGTAGTTTCTTTTTAATTTTTAAACGATAACAATACCATTAACTTCACAAAACTTTGCAGACATACTTAATCAAATGCAACAAATCTATGCTTGATGCTTTCAGTTAATTAGTTTTTGTTACTAAAAATACTAACCAAGTACCTACAAAGTAAAAAAGTGGTACAAAATAAGACAGCTTTAATTTTAGTCTGTTTTTATGCAAAACGCGTATTTTCGCTCTTATTTTGTACTTTGTTAATTATTTGAAACAAAAGCTAATTTATAAGGATAGATAAAATATAATTCATTTGAATTTCTGCAAGGTTTTGTGAATTTAGTCTTATGGTTTAGACTTATGGTTAAAATCAAAACGAAACTACGTTTGATTCATTTGAATGACCGTGTCCGGCCTTCAATTTTCTTTTCTATAAATTGTCCCATGTCCATAGTCTATGTTACCACACAACACTATTGGAAACATAAGTTATAATTGTATTATTAATTACAATAATACAATTATAATCATAATAAAAGTATACTCTCCACTAGGAATCCTTACATCGTATATAGTGCCCAATATAAAAACTTATTTAAGTAAAAAATACTTTCTTTAATTTTTTCCCATACCTACCTATAATTTCTTGTTTAGTTTGCCTTTTCAATTTATAACAGCTGGCAACCCTAACTCTTTAAAGTTAACTGCTGTCTTCAGAGTCGTGAATTCTAAAGTCTTTATTAAATAGCTTCTTTCTTCTTTTTTATGGATATTTAGACAAATGGCAAAGATTTTAAACTATTGTCTGCATTTTCTTTTCTTTACTGTCTAGAATTGTCACTTTAATTTAAGGTTGTACAGGAAGTGTCTTAAAGACTGGCGTAGAGGAAACAAACATCAATAAAGTCATGCCTTTATCCCTTACAGGATAAAAAACATGGAATGTGCCAGCTGCCCTGGCACGTTCTGTTTTTTTTATCACTGGAAACCTTTTGCAAATTAAATTGAAATAGTTATAGTTCAAACACACAATTTTGGTGCAACATAAAGACTTTATAGTACCCAACGTGCCAAAGTTTGTAACACGATATTTTATTTCCAACAAACCGTGAAATGACCATCAGAATTATTTCAACAAAAATATCGTATTTCCTTACTTTTCGCGGCCACGCGCCCACCTAAAAGATTAAATTGCCAATCTGAATAAATTGCATCGAAATCGTATCTATCTTTCAAAATATAATAAATTTCTACATGAATTTATTGAATTTCCCCTCATGAGCTGGTAATATATTGAATATTCAGAACAGGCGTAAATTTTCATAAACATTTTGGTGGAATTGGTTTATCACGTCGTTTATCGAAATGTGATGAGTTTAGTAGGGTAGATTGATATTAGAACTGCGTTATCAGAATTTTCCGAATTCCTTTAAAATTGGTATTTTGCACTTCACCGCACAGTTAGGTAACATTTTTGATATACCTATAGTATAACCTAATTTCAGATTATTTTTTTCTCGAGTTACTCGTATATATAAGAACATACATACATAAAATCACGCCTTTATCCCTAATGGGGTAGGCAGAGCAAAAAAAACCTAAACAAAGCTATTTCCGGACGCCTGACACGTATTTATTTATATTTACGCATATAAGGATTTTCTTTAAAATTTCACCATTTGTGTCTAAGTTCCATTGCCACTACGAAACAGCTTGGCGAAATATTAATTTCAACATTTTTCCTGGTCTTTTGTAGTAAATCCTAGGGCTTACCAAGAAGTGAATGGTGGAAAAGTCCCAAATCCCAACAGAAGTTGGTGAATCTTTGGTTTCATAACATATTACATAATTATTATAGCAATTTAGGTATTTATGTCATACAAGATCTCACGTTTTAAACCCTGATGTATAGTACAAAATGTTTGCAGTACCGCAGCCTAAGCCACGATCGGTATTCATAGTAAGGCATCTTCGAGTCCCCCCCCCCCCCCCCCTACTCCCTATCAACCCCACCCTTGCATACCTACTCGTGTGGAAGGGTGATTTGCATACCAATACCTGGTTTAATGGTATGGTTAATTTTATTACATGCCAGCTACGCACTTTCGTACGCGAATTGAATTATTGTAAGTAAACAATATTTTTCCTATAAGCTTTTATTTCTTTACGTAGCAAAGTAATAATTCTTATCACTATCATACTCAGGTAAAGTATGAGAAATTAAAAAATGTTCTTTTTACTTATCTGCCTATTTATTATGCCTGTTATTAGCGCCTAGAGCGAATCGAATTTTCGCAAAAACCCTCTATTTTTTCAGTAAGATACAGAAATGTTTTCACCATTGTCTAAATTATCCGTGTTTTCGCAAAATCCCCAGTGTTTTTGCGAAAATTCGAATGTTCATATAATTCTACGACATAATCGCAACAATATTTTATTTATAATGCCGAATATTCTTATTCTATGTGTTCTATTTTCAATATACTGTGCAAAATGTCTCACTCGAAAAACCATCTTTTATTTTCTACATGAAAACTAGCCGCCAAAGTAGCATGTTTCGTATCCTCCATTAGCAGTGTGACATTTTGTCATATTTTATTCCGAGGGTGGTTGAAACTTAATGCATTGAAAATGGACAGATAAAAACGTTTTTCCTGTCTGGATTTTGGTTATATCTGTTTTTTGGTTATAAATTATATGTTAAAGAAATGATATTATGATATTATTAAATATGAAATCTATTTTGGTTTCTTTGAAATTAGGGTATATTTGTTTTTTAGATTAATCAAAATATCACTATAGTATTTCCAAGTATTAGGTATCAAAATAAGGCAGTTAACAATCGTTCACGTTTTTTTATTTAAAAACAAATTTCAAAAGTAAACGATAAGTGTTGGCAAAGTTTTTAATTTAACAAAACTATTATTTCATTGCGTTTTCATCTCTATAATTTATTTTAGAAATAGTGCTTTGATTAAAAGACGTGAAAGATTGTTTACCTTAATTAAATACCTAATACTTGGACAGACTATAACGACATATATTACATACGTTTATATCTAGTCCTAGATATAATGTTACCTTATGATAAAAAGTTTATGTACTATTTTTTTATACAGGGTGTTAATTTAACTGCGTGCCATTGCCATAGCTTAGAGAAGCCTTAGAGGGTGATTCAGTAACGTAAAAGGAACCTATAAAAAAGGAAAAGGAAATCCAAAAAAAAAAAAAAAAAAGTTTATGGGCTCTTTATACGTGACTGAACCACCACTTAAGCTATGGCACGCAATTAAATTAACACCCTGTATGAATGATGAAAATCTACCTGCCCACGCTTCCGCTTAGCTTAGATCATGACCGCGGCCAAACTCCCATCATACCTACTTAGGAAATACTTTTTACACATTTCCACCTAAAAGCTCCCATAAATTATGGTTTAAGCGCTTTTGACACATGGTGTTGCAAATAGTTAGCTTTTTTGCTGAAAAAGTTCTGGTACTGTCGAGGTCGCAAAGATGAATGATAAATACACATACATACACAAATCACGCCTTTATCCCTAATGGGGTAGGTGGAACGAAAGCAACCCAAAGGTCGTTCCGCCACGTTTGACCAATTTTGAGGGTTATTGCAGATGATTATTGTATATTACTATAGTGACGGGTTGTCAGCCCATCACCTAAATTGCAATACACTGAAACCCTTGGATCCCTTAGCTGGTTTTTACAGCATGCCCGGCCGGAGATGCAGCTGGCACATTCTATGTTTTTCTATCGCTCCCAGTCCAGCATGGAATCACATAGAACATCAAAATATATGACGTACTTACTCTTACGTAAATCTTAAAAGGAAACTGTTTACCTGAGCTTTATTTTATTTATATTCTGGTGCTTTTAGGCCCGTATTTATAATCAGCTCTCAAGAGTGACAGCAAGTTTGAGTCCGTATCAGAAATGTCATTACAGTACAAAATGATCTGTCAAATCCGCACTTAATAGGTATTGCTGCCAATCTTGAGATAGCTTTATAAATACGAGCCTTAGCGACCGAGATAAATCAAAGTATTAGGCGAAGTGCTTTTTACATCAAGCCAAAGTCTCGTGAAAATTCATACGTGAAAATACGTTTTACCTCTTAAGAGGAGTGTGAACGTGTACCTCTCCATACGATAACGGTTCCCACCCCGTAAACATAGTCCAATTCCTATTATTTTTGGAAATGATGTAGATATACTTAAGAACTAGGTTTGTACGTTTTTAGTTTTTAGAAATATTACAGCTATAAAAAGATATGACCTCTTTTAAATTCCCATACAAATAATATGGAGGTCATATCTTTTTATAACCATAATATTTCTAAAAAATAAAAACTGTGGTGTCGTCTAAAGCTAAGTAATTTACAGCTTTTTATGTCGCTAGATTCTAGATGCCACCACCGGCTTAAGCTAAAATTAAAATCTATACGTCACTTGAAAAATAACTAGTCGAAAATAATAAAATTTTAAATTTACAGGCGATTTAAATACTCTTTGGTTTTACACAGAAAAAAAATACGCTATGATTTTACGCTTTTTTACGCAAGATTTGGCTCGCTTTCGCACATTTCCACTGGCTACAGAGCTACTGGATTATGTATTTCACCCGCCACCTTAAATCATCGCGATGCTGGCTAAATTTAACAGATAACGCGTAAATTACCCTTAGGCATTACAATCGAAAACCGTAGAAAATAAATCTTCTGTCCTTTTTCAATCTTTTTATTGCCATTGACTCGACAAGATGAAGAAGAACTTTTTTAGTCTGAAAGTGACTGGAAAATTATCATAAATACATACCTTTATCCCTAACTCCTCGGCTCCTTTTACGTTACTGAAACACCCCCTAAGCTAGGGCGGCAATTAAATTAACACCCTGTATTATGCAACTTAATATTATGGCATAAGTCGATCAATGAATTTCCTGCATTTTTCTCACGTGTTGTAGATTAGTTCATCTCTATTTTATAACCAGCTAAAGGATGTTTGATTAAAATTCCCAAGACACGCTCCTAATGCAAGAAAAAAGTTTTATAATACGATGTTTTTAGACCTTAATCATGGTACAGATGCATGCAAAAGTTTATCTGCACGTATACAGTACGAGGCTATAAATATAGCACATCAGCCCCTTCACTATATTATAATTATAGAACAGTTTGTTGAAATCGGTTTTCCTAAATATTTCGCTAAGAGCCTTTTCACACCACGGATTCCATCCGCGCGGACGAAGCGCGGAAAACGTACCTCGTCTGCTTAGCGACCGCAAGGCCTCCAGAAAACGCCAAAATGACTAACGCCGAAACGCGTTGAATACGCGCACGTACTTAGCCCGCGCGTCGTCCGCGCGGATGAAATCCGTGGTGTGAAAAGGCTTTTACCGTTCTAGTTTTCATTGCAACTATATTTACATATAAAGAGTTGTTTTCTGTCATTACCTAGATATTATGGGTTCAAAAATTATTACAATTGTATTTTTTTAATATTTTCTATGTTTTCGTTTTCTAATCTTCTTACCACATTTCATGTCAATAGGTGAAAAGCTGAGAATGTTCTAGAACTGGGGCGGACGGACGGATAAACATGAGGAAATGATAATAATTCTTATTTGACTACAGTACGAAACCCTAAAAAAATGTATTTCTAGGAAAGTTGTACAAAATCTTTGTACTGTGCATCTGTTAAGCACCTTATCTTTATTCCGTTGAGCTGACTCACATTTATTTTATCTCAAATAGGTATTATGTGATGGTTTATAAATTCTTCAATGTAAAGTCTTTTAAGCTTATATTATATGACGGTGTTATAACTTAGTATAAAATTTATGTTGGATAAAAAGTAGTAGATGAAGTAGTGTTAAAAAAAACCTACTACTCAATATTTAACACAGAAATGAAACAAGGTATACTAACACGTTTTTATTCACAAATAGTTTTAATTTCTTCCATGCTGGACTGGGAGCGATATAAAAAATAAAATGTGTCAGCTGGTACTCCTTCCGAGATGCTATGAAAACCATGGTACCTGCCATATGTGGTCAAACATGCTGCTATACAACTAGAAATATTAAAACCTGTAAAACACTAAAGAGTGTTTCTGTCAGACCACCTCGCCTCTGAAAGCATTCAAACATTGGCATAAATTTTCATTCACCCATAGAGATCTCCCAGTAGTGACGTTTCTACCAATAAAAATTCTATCGATAAAAATTCAGTATACAAAAAAATAATCTTTAAGCTTTAATTCATTAAACACGATAATAATCATCCACATATTTGTATGATCTTTGCATTGAAGTATAAAAAGAGTTGTCTGCACTCTACATTCTTACTCTGCAGAGGACAAAAGGAGCCAGATCATGACTTGTACCCATTCATCAAACATAAGAATTGCGTATCTAGATTTTAAATAGATAAACGAAACAGCAACTTTATAGCAAACCAAAAAGGTTGTGTAAAAAATTGTACAGATTTAATACGGAAATAGTCACCTGCCTGCACTTTTCTCGTTTATCATGCACTTTTTCCCTCTGGTAAGTTGCCAAATCCTGATTATCATAGTTTTCAAGTCGCCTTGTTAGGTCTCAATTAGTTTTCACATCCATTCTACCATACAAAACACAAATAATTAAAGTCGCCCATAATTTTATTTAGATACGAGACCAAACGAGACCTATCAATATCGACATTCTACTTTACCACAGCACTAGCCTTTTACAGCCGAAATTGAAAATATATCCTGTTTTCGATGCAACATTGGGACTCTTGTCTCGTCCTGAGGCATCAAATGTTTATTTTGGAAAATTGGAAGAGCGGCTTAGTATGTAGACTTTAATAGGAAATTATTTGCTTTGATAAGTCAGTCTGTGCTGCGTTCCGCTACCACGGTATTTTTTAGTCTCGTAGCCTTCATAGGCCGGTATTTATAATCAGCTCTCAAGAGTGACAGCGAGTTTGAGTTCGTATCAGAAATGTCATTCCAGTACAAAATTACCTGTCAAATCCGCACTCAATATTGCTCTCAATCTTGAGATCGCTTTATAAATACGAGCCTTAGTCAGTCAGTTGTATCTAATGGTGTAAGGGCTGTAGATCTGGATACTATTCCTAACAAGAGACGATGTACCTATTTGTTGTTGTCTCTAATTTGGATATGACAATGTGTCTTACGAGAAAGATGTTTCCGTGCTTCTTAGGGCACGTCAAATCATCTTTCACAAGAATCACGCTATTCAGCAGTTCCTTAAGCAGTAAAAAACGGTAAGACTTAGGTTTATCGGGTTGTCCAAGAAAAAAACTCGCATGACGGAAGAAGAAGGAAATGGTCAATTTACAGTAGTAGATTTCCTAAAAATTAAAACTTTTTGTTGATAAGTACTTCCTTTTCTTGTCGCGTGGGTTTCGAGTCGATGGACCAATAAGGCCCGTATTTATAATCAGCTTTCAAGAGTGACAGCGAGTTTGAGTTTTGTATCAGAAATGTCATTTCAGTACAAAACGGCCTGTCAAATCCATACTTAATATTGCTCTCAATCTTGAGATCGCTTTATAAATACGACCCTAAGTAAGGGCACATAAGAAATTCATTTGGCATTGGCGTTGTAATACTTCATTCGATCACGACCACTCCTTAGTACATATTTCCTCGAAAAATGCTCTTTTCCACAATCTCCCATCCAGATTAAAAATGTAATTACTCTAGTGCAAACAACGAACGCAGAAACAGGCTAGACACCGGACACTGTGCAAAAGGAAACCTCATCTGTCAAATTGGCTTGTTACAAAGGGATTATTGGGAGTGGGAAAAGTGAGCAAAGCGAGCAAAAGTGGACAAACAGGGGCGAACTTCCGCCAATCTATTTCGTGACGAAACGGGAAACAAGTTTTGTTCTTGTTCTGTCGGATACTGCTCGTGGATTACTTTTATAACGCGCTTAAAGCAAACTAGCTTTCAGCCCGTGGTTTTATCTGCGTTTAATGAGTTCTCCTGAGGAAATTAAGGTTTTCCCGCTTTAAAAAGTAGCCAGTCCTATTCTAGGATTTGTCTTATTTACTTATGTGCTAAGTTTTATCCCGATGTGTTAACAAATATTCAAACATTCTTTCGCATTTCTAATAATAGGTAAGTAGCATTACAAAGAAATCGTTTCGTATTTTTTTTTTCTGGATTCGTTGAAGCGCAGTAATGAAAATAAATTCGCCATTTAACGCGGCCACACTGCAAAGCCTGTCTTTTGCAAAGAATCTGTCCGAACTTTCAAATCTCTTTTGCTTTTACGTTTTTTCCACTTTTCCGGGATGCAAAGCCGCAGAAAAGTTTTTCCTGGAAATCGAATACGAAATAGGTAATCCGGGGAATTTAAATTTTGATTAAAAGTAGCACGAATATTGTCGGTAAATAATTTCAATGATTTATGAAAATGAATAGTGATTTTCTTGGAAAATGTTATACGTGGTAACAAAAAGTATCAGAGTTTTCTTTCATTCGCAGAAGCTTATTTGTAATGAATAGAGGCTTGTGAAAGGACTATTATGAAACATTTCTATAGTAAATGTGGGTGGTACCTATTAATTCTACGATATTTAATGAAGTGATGTCATACCATACTCATACATTTACAGAAAGATTCGTGTGGACACTGGACAGCGCCAAAATGCTAATAGTGTTTTTAAAAAATATTAGCGGATGTTACTTACATCGTAAACTAAAATCTTCATAATAGGGACGCTATTTTCCGGGAATTGGACCATACAGGAAAAAACTTTCAAAGAAATTGACGGTAAATGAAATCGACGTTCAGGTAAATGGACATTCAGGGTATAGACTTAAAGCCCTGAGTGGACATTCCGGTAATTGGACCTTTTAATTACCCGTATGTTCACTCGGTGCAGTAGTACTGAGTATGTATTTTTCCCGGAGTGTCTATTCCCTTAAAAAGTAAGTTTAAAAAACCTATACCGAAAGGGAAAATTTACTATTTTCGTCATCTATTACTACAAGCTTTGAGGTTTATTGATATTTAATTTTTTACGCTCTTTTCAAGCCAAATCATGTGCGTACTTTACACGAGAAAACTAAATGACGTCTTCGACTTACTGTGGCATGGTTTCAATTTATTTCTGTCTGGTGAACGCCCTTGCACCCCTGCGAACTTAAGGGACAGCTAGACTTTGTTACGCATTTTTTTAAACGCAAAACTGTCTAATATATCTGGTACTCTTAAACTGTGTTGAAATGCCAGTATTTTTGACTGAGTTTACTCTATCGTCGCTATCCTGGCAAGTTAAAAAATATATTACAAAAAAAAACTTACTTTGAACCCAGTGTATGTAACATTCAAAAATAGTAAAAATATCCATTTCGACAATGCTACAAAAAAAAATCAAAAACTGCGTGAGACATGAAACTCTACAATTGTACGCTGGAAGTCTCAAAGCTCATTAGACTTCACACTGTAGAGTTAACCTCTCTCCACCCTTTATTTATCTAAAAGCTGCCATTCTGAAGGTGAACGCCCTTAGGCCCCCTGCGAACCGACGGGCACGCGTTTCCGTTCTGAAAATAGATGCGTGCGCGCAGATGCGTAGGGCAAGTTCAGGGCGGCCGTAAAGATATTCTCAAACGAGCGAGACGATAATAAAAAAATATACAAAATAAAGTTGGTCAGTTTCATGGGGGGGATAGCTGATTGAAAAAATTTGCTGACTAAACCTTACGGTGAGAAAATGAACACCTTTCTCTAAAGAACTTTTTTTTTATCATACTGTAACATTAGTACATTTTGTAACCTATACAAAGATTAAATATCGACCACATTCTTTAACTATCTTGTTACTTTTGAATGGAGAGTTTACTCGTTATAAACACAGAGAAATACAAATATGACCACTTTGTACTTGTTATTTATTTATTCATCATCATCAGCATGTATCGGTACATTTATTTATTACATTATTTAAATTTTCTGTTTATTGTGCACAACAAGTAGATTACAAAGTTTTAGAACCCTCTTTTTAGCTATTTGAAAGTAACCCTTTTTAAAGCAATATTTTTTCAGGAGTACTGACCTATCATTAATAACTCCTCGCCTAAGATGAATGGCTTCTAAATATAGATCCCTTTCAGTATAAATAGATAGCACCACGTGCTTCTTAAAACGCGGAGCAGTAAATTATACGTGATGAACGATACTAAGTAGAAAAAAAAGGACGTACCTATACAGGGTGTTAATTTAATTGCGTGCCATAGCTTAGGGGGTATTTCAGTAACGTAAAAAATTTAAAAAAAAATCCAAACCGAAAAATGAAAAATACAATAATCGGTAGGTATTCATAATGATTCCCAGATATGCGGCTGGCCGTCCGGCTATAATCAATGAAGCGCGGCGTGAGTCGCTATGGACCAATGAGAGAGACTCGCGCGGGCTCGGTTATAGTAGGAGGGCTAGTTGCAGCTTTGGAATCATAATAAATACTGACTATTAACTTTTTTATTTATAAGAGTTGTTTTTTTTTTTTTTAGATTTTTCATAGGCTCCTTTTACGTTACTGAAACACCCCCTAAGCTATGGCACGCAATTAAATTAACACCCTGTATATTTTAGGAAGCAACATTTATTTTCATTCATGAACTATAGATATTTTGTGCACGTGATAAGCACGTGATAAATTCAGAAATAAAATAAAGATTTCAGATTGTTATTTAATTACCAGCAGACAGTTGGTTCGTTCTATAAATCACGTGAGTGCCTATCCTACTGAGTTTGCTTAAGTCGTGAACATCTTTTAAATAAATTAAAGGTATTGTGACGACCCTGGTATTCAAACTCTTTGTCAAATACTCCGTCGTCACGTCACCTATGGTTGGCTGTCAAAACTTCCATGAGAACCCGAAATTCGCCAGTATTGACAACTGATGCTTTGGCGCGAAGGCTTGTATGGCGGTCTGCCACGCACTAAGGCCATGGTTCGAGCCCCGTCGGGATGCATCGAGATTTTGTTAGAATTTTGTAGAAATTCTGTCTGGCATTTTCTGGAAGCGAATGAGTGAAAGAAATAGAAAATCTAGAGTGAGACAGACGATAAAAAGAGTTGAACAGCGAAATTAAAGGAAGGTTCTGGAATCAAGACGATCGAAATGAATGTTGAAATGACCATCGAAATTGAATGTTCTAGAACCAATTCTAGGGCTATATAAGCCGAACAACGCCGGCCAGCCGCCAGTTCTGAGTTCTGAGTTTTAAGTGGTTCGAAGTGGAAAAAGGAAGAAGAAAAAGAAAGTGAAAGTAAAAGTGGTGAAAAGTCAAAGTACAGTCAGTGACTAAAGTGTGTAGTGTGTACAGTCGCACAAACAAGTGCTGTGTACGTTGAAATAGTGTGGACAGTGTGAAACTTTGCGCGACAACGGAAGTTTGTGAGTGTCGGACGCTGGGACTTTACTGGTCTGAAGACTGAAATCACGCCGTTAGTCGAGCTACGTAGGCGCTGTCGCACGTTTGTAAGTCGAAGTTTCAATAAAGCAGAAGTCTGTAAATCGGCATAAGCGTATAATTTCTTCCAATCCCGTAACTCAAGCCCGCATCGTCTGTGACGAAACGTCGAGCACGTAACATTTGGTGTCAGAAGTGGGATTGGGGAAAAATGCCGAAAGTGCCGAGGACAGAGAAGGAAGTGAGTACTCCGGTGAAGGCGGGGGCGCAGCGCTCGGAGTTGGAAGGTGCTGCAGCCCAAATAAATGGTAGAGAAGTTGGTTCAACGCCTGAACGAGAAAACCTCATGCTAGAAATAAAACAAACGATGGTAAATCTAGCTCGCCGCCAAGAGGAACTAGTGTGGCGTCAAAATGAACAAGCGCGCCGTCAAGAGGAAAAAGCGCGCCATCAAGAAGAGCTGCTGAACGCTATGCAAGAAAATTTATCGATTTTTGCTAAGGGTTTTGAGAAAGCTTTAGAAAGAGTAGAAGCCGTTGAGAAAGGGTTAAACAAGATGGAGCAACGAGTCTTAGTCATTGAAGACGAGATCTCCAAATTACGGGAGGAGGTGTCAATTCTAAGCAGTCATCCATCAGCGGTATTAAGTGCATTTGAAGGAGTTAGGATTCCTCAATTCGATGGGACTACATCGTGGACCGCTTTCAAGATGCAGTTTGAGGCAATTATGGAGGCGTGTGGTTGGAGTGAAGATGAAGCAAAACCTGCGCTTACGTTGGCTCTTCGGGACGAAGCCCTCTCAGTATTGGAGATCGTTGGAATGAGAGGAAAGCTCAGCTTTAGGGCCCTGTTCGATGCTTTGGAAGCGCGTTATGGTGACAATCATTTGGAACATGTCTATCGAGCGCAACTCAGGGAACGCGTGCAGCGCATGAATGAGAGTCTCCAGGAGTGGTACGTAGAAGTCGAAAAACTCGTTCGTCGAGCATACCGTTCGTCTCCAGAGATGATCAATTGCATGCTTCTCCAGACTTTCATCGACGGAATACGTGACTCAGAAGTTCGAATTGCGGTTCACCTGAAGCACCACAAGAACATGGAAGAAGCTCTGGCCCATGCGTTGGAAGTGGAAGCTGTACGGAATAGCTCTCGCGCCGTACTTCTGCGGGAAGTCACAACTTCAGGACACTTGCCTTCGCGTCGGCGAAAATTGAACTTCTTGTGTTACGGATGTGGGCAACGGGGTCATATTCGAAGTAACTGCCCAAGGAGTGAAAACCGTCAAGATGATGATGTCTCGTGGAGGTCAAAAGTCTCCATCAAGAAAACTTACGATGGAAGTAAGTTAGTGATGGATGGAAAACTTCATGGTAAAGGAGATGTACTTACAGAACGATCAAGCGTTGAAGATTGCAAACATTGGGCCAAGAATGAAAAGGAAATAAGGACTAACCCAGTAGACGTGGCATTGGGTAATGACGTAAAGAAAAAGGATCAGGAAGACGATGCTGACATTAGACCAATTTTGAAGTGGTTGCGTACTGGCAATAGACCAAGTTGGAAAGATATTGCTCAGTATAGTGCTGTGACGAAAGGTCTTTGGGAAAAGTGGAAGAACCTTACAATGCATAATGGACTCCTGTATAGGAAATGCGAATCGTCGGATGGTGAGGACGCGCATTTGCAACTAGTGGTACCTCGTTCAAAAGTAAAGAATGTTTTGCAAGCTCTTCATAATGGACCTGGTGGACATTTGGGAGTCAAGAAGACATTGTTGAAGATCAAGGAAAAGTTTTACTGGCCAAGCTGCAGAGCTGACGTCGAGGGTTGGTGCCGGAAGTGTACAAGTTGCGCAGCTATAAAGGACTCGCAAACGAAAAGCAGGGAGGCAAAGAAAACCTATGACGCTGGCGAAGTATTACGGCAGTAACGATGCTCGGGACGAGCAGCTCTAAGAGGGGGGCAGTGTGACGACCCTGGTATTCAAACTCTTTGTCAAATACTCCGTCGTCACGTCACCTATGGTTGGCTGTCAAAACTTCCATGAGAACCCGAAATTCGCCAGTATTGACAACTGATGCTTTGGCGCGAAGGCTTGTATGGCGGTCTGCCACGCACTAAGGCCATGGTTCGAGCCCCGTCGGGATGCATCGAGATTTTGTTAGAATTTTGTAGAAATTCTGTCTGGCATTTTCTGGAAGCGAATGAGTGAAAGAAATAGAAAATCTAGAGTGAGACAGACGATAAAAAGAGTTGAACAGCGAAATTAAAGGAAGGTTCTGGAATCAAGACGATCGAAATGAATGTTGAAATGACCATCGAAATTGAATGTTCTAGAACCAATTCTAGGGCTATATAAGCCGAACAACGCCGGCCAGCCGCCAGTTCTGAGTTCTGAGTTTTAAGTGGTTCGAAGTGGAAAAAGGAAGAAGAAAAAGAAAGTGAAAGTAAAAGTGGTGAAAAGTCAAAGTACAGTCAGTGACTAAAGTGTGTAGTGTGTACAGTCGCACAAACAAGTGCTGTGTACGTTGAAATAGTGTGGACAGTGTGAAACTTTGCGCGACAACGGAAGTTTGTGAGTGTCGGACGCTGGGACTTTACTGGTCTGAAGACTGAAATCACGCCGTTAGTCGAGCTACGTAGGCGCTGTCGCACGTTTGTAAGTCGAAGTTTCAATAAAGCAGAAGTCTGTAAATCGGCATAAGCGTATAATTTCTTCCAATCCCGTAACTCAAGCCCGCATCGTCTGTGACGAAACGTCGAGCACGTAACAGTATCTATTTACAAAGTGAAGTTATAATTTGCTACCTTCCAACTAGTCAAATCAGCAACTTTTTATGAAATGTCAAAAACGCTTTTTTGTATGAAAATAGTAAATTATGACGTCACATTTTAGTAAATATCGACTACTCAAATCAATAACTTATATACTTTTAATTCGATTATTAAAATCTAAATGTGCATTTTTTTTTAATGATGAATGAAATCCACAATATTTTTAGCCATTAGTTTTAAGTATAAACGTTTTGAATTTTTTAAGCTACCCAGTCAAGTACCCAATTGTAAACCAAGAAAACCGAACCGCCAGATGATTTATTTAATTAACTACGTTGGAATATTTTAAATATTTTGTACCTGTAGCCTCAATACGAAAGAAAAGGGGAGGCCTTTGCCTAGTAGGACAAAATTAGACTGGAAAGAAAAAGCCTCAATACAATTTAGATTCGAGTCCTTCCAACTAGCGGCGACAAAAAAAAGAAAGTCGATTCAAATTTCGAACGAACAATTCTAATTTCAAATGTAGCGGAGTTTGCGCCGGGCCGTCCGGGGCGGACACGCTTCCGCTGCCTCGTTTCCGGTGACGTCACCTTGTCTGGTCATGTTCAGAGGATGTATCGGGGAATATCGGACGAAGTCGGTTTATTTTCATAGCATGTAAGTCTCGTATGAAAATGCTCATAAAAGAGTTGTAATATAACTTAAAAAAATAAAAGGTAGATCCTAACCCTAACTTACACTTCCACTTTAAAAGGCTCAGTTGCTAGAAAAAAAATAAAGAAAGTGTATTTAAGGACATAATATTGTTGCTTGTCCGATTCAAAATTATTGCTTTATTTTGAAAAAAAAAAACAATAATAATCCCGTAATATACGGTACTTTTAAAACAAAAAAAAACATTCAGCAAATGGACATTCCGGGAATAGACATTCTGAGAAACAAAATTAATAAACCGGGTAGACTATCATTTGATCTTTTAGTTAAATAATTTGTATTGGAAACTTAAATTTCGTGTACTGAAAAGTTGTAAATATCGACTTCCGACCTTTTTCCTCTGGGTTGTAGAAATATTTTGATGTAATTTCTTTGAAATTAAAAATCATGCAGTACACAAAGGTTTCATTAATAGGGTAAAATATTTATTCATTAAATAGGTACCAACCAACACATTCCATCATTCAACAAACGGTACGGTACTTCTACCTAAATTTAAATCAACCTTAATGAATTCCTTTATCCAAATACGATGAATTCGCTGGTTTAAAACAGCAAATCTAAATTTTATTAAAATCGGCTCCATTCACACCACAGGGCATCTGAATTACAAAGGCTGATTTTAATTTTCTATTTAGACGCATTGAAACGCGGTCCGGTTTAGGGTACCGTAGTAGTAAAGGATTCATATTACGCCTTTTATTATTGGCTTTGATTGTGAAGTGCCTAGTTGAAAATGTATGTCAGGTGGATTCAACCTGCATTGTCCTAACCAAACTTGGGAAAATCTCACAAAGTGATAAATAGACAAAAATATCAACATTGTTTTCCCCCCTGGGAATCGAACCCAGGACCTCCGGATCGTGAGCCCATGGCTCACTAAACCGAGGAGGCAGTGAAAACTTGAAAAGCAGAATTACATAGAAACAAACTTATAAGAAATGTCCTGTTGTCTCCAACGTTATCTCGTTATCATTATAATTCAATACCTAAATACCTAAGGCGCATGTCAAACACATGGATTTAGTATAGAAATTGACGTTGGCGCAGCAGACCTTCAAATCTGCTTGCGCTGCGTGGACATGTTCTATACAAAATCTGTCCACCTCCGCCTTGATTCTTCCTGTATGCCATGCCAAGAGCCTAAATGAGCCGCTGCCGGAACCCACCACAAACTATTCAAACTCACTCTAGCTTTTATTTTTCACGGTGTAGTTAGGACAATGCAGGTTGAATCCACTGACATACATTTTCAACTAGGCACTTCACAATCTAAGCCAATAATAAAAGGCGTAATATGAATCCTTTACTACTACGGTACCCTAAACCGGACCGCGTTTCAATGCGTCTAAATAGAAAATTAAAATCAGCCTTTGAGAAGTCAATAGTAGTCGCTTTCAATAAAAGATTTTTATTTTAAGAAGGTTTATTTTAGATCCTGGCGCTATTTATTAGCTGTTGCTTTTAAAAAAAAGTTAGGCGCAAACAAAATACACGTTTTGTTTAAGAAAAAAAAATTGGTTCCTTAGTTGGAAGTTGGAACGTACGACTTTGCGCATTCCACTTTTGGATGTTTTTTTTTTTTACAATATTTTAAAACAATAATTTATTGCATAATCCATAAGATTCAAAAGTGTATTTAGTAGAGCATATTTGAGGGATTTTTTTTTTCACTAAGTGGCGTTACAGTTGTGGAAAAACCCACCAAAAGAGATTTAATTTTTAGAGACATTGATTTAATCTTACCTTATTCAGAAAGGCGGAGACGAATAGGATTTTTATACTTTTAATGTATTTTTACTTACGTTTTATAAGGTGTTTATTACGGTAGGCGCAGTTGTATCTGAAATAAAAGAAAAAAACAGTTACTTTTATATAGGCTCGTATTTATAAAGCGATCTCAAGAATGAGAGCAATATCAAACGTATGGATATGACAGGTCGTTTTGTATTGAACTGACATTTCTGATACGAACTCAAACTCGCTGTCACACTTGAGAGCTGATTATCAATACGGGCCTTAGTTAGCTATCTTTATGTAGAAAAATTCAGTTTACCTTTTTGTCATAATACTAAAAAAATGTAAGTTGATATTAAATTAGTAGAATACGACTGAATGTGCCATGCACAGAATCCTTCTTTAAAATAAATCTAAATTAAAACAGAAATTGTTTTTCCAAATGTAAATTTTCTATTTGCAGTAAAGTTTGAGCCTAAACGACTGTGTTTGAGTTTTTAGTACAAATGCCTGTAAATAAATAGAGGCACGTACTCGGATCGAGTTCCAACTGAAAGTTTACTTTGGTTCTACAATCTAAACTGAGTGACACACTGATACAGAAAACACCAAGCTTACCCCGGTGTCAGAGTTTTTAAACCGCCTTATATCAAAGGCTAGTAGGCTTCTGACATGGTTTGTGTGACGACAGCGATCGGGGTCGACAGCTTAACGTGCCCTACGATGTACAGAACATTTTTTCTTCCAGGAAATAAGATGATAACAGCCTGCTTTTTTTCTAACCAAACTGGGGGAAAATCTCACAAAGTGATAAATTTACAAATATCAACCACTATTAGACGAAGGAGGTTATTAAGCTTTGGTAGCTGGTAATAAAACGACTGCGCCAGAGGTTCGCGACCTCTGCAATCTTCACTAGCTTTAAGAATAATTATGGACGTTTGGAGAAGTGGAAGTTAAGGGTAGTGGACGTTTAAGGAAGTAGATATTCAGAGAAATGGACGTTTAAGGAATTGGACGATCAGGAAAGTACGCTTAGGCTTCCCAATTAAGTATAGGTAAGCGTTGCATTTGATTATGTGTACAGAAAAGTTTGGTTTTTATTTAGAATGAAAGAGAAACTTCGACTTACACGTTTAAAACAAAACTTGTCTGGCATTTCTTACCACCAGTGTGTCTAATGGATCAAAAACACCTGAAGGCTTATCAGTAAAAATACGCGCTGTACGTGCGCTCAAAGATTGGGACATCGAGACCAGCTACTTAAGAGGATTTTGGCATCAGCCTTCCATAGTCTAGTGGTCTGAGCCTTGGGCTGCCTATCGGGAGGTACTGGGTTCGATTCCTACAGAAAACAATTTCGATATTTGGCAATTACAAATACTTACTTACAATATACTAATGCAATGCGACAATGACCAATGCAGGCTGAGTCACCTGATTGTATGTCTGTCTTCAAGAAAAAGGAATCTGTACTTCGGAGGGCACATTCAGCTTTCGCTGTCATTCACTGCGGCCGTTACAAAAACTAAGTCAGGGTATTGGCCTGTGCGGTAGTAGGTCTATTAGCAGTGCTCTTAGGCGGTTCAAAAGAGTTCATCGGGTCGATTTTTGACTTGAAAAACCAACTCGACAGAAGAAGAATAAGTAAAAATACAATCTGTACGTGCGCGTGCGCGTAGATTGGGACATCGAGACCAGCTTATCAAGATTGGTATCAGCGTAACCTCCCTACGTGCCTTAACGCACAATTCTTTCACCCTTTGAGGGTAGATGTCCCATTTAGGACAGGCCGTTACTTTGTACTCTGACGTCACAAATGAGAGTCGATACGGTGAACACAGCCTAAGGGTCAATTCACACTGTGAAGAGACGCGACGCGTACTTTTCAAATCGTGGTACAGTGGGGGCGATTCGGCAGAGCACGAATCTCTAAATCTTGACTTAAATGGTGACTTGTTATTTTCTATCACGAGAGAACAAAAAGTGACGGCAAGTCGACCAAATCGATAGCATTATAAAACTTTATTCAAAACTCTACCTTGCACCGCGCGCTGCAGCCTGTCACTTCGTGGTATAAAGTTGTATTTTGTAACAGCTTCACGCCGCTTCGCTTCTCGGTGTGAACTGACCCTTAAAGTAACTAATCTACCCCCAATTTACGTATCCTTCAACAAGATCCACATCTGGGGCAACATCCACAAACACTCAATTAAAAGCATTAGCTACCGGAAGTTTGGTTTGCCTTCATCTTAACCGGAGCAAAGCATACAGCTGACTAAAAGCCTAACTAGAGGTTAAAATAGCTTCGTTCAATCCAAGACAATAGGGAAGATATAAGGGTGATGGATATTTTACGTAGGTAGGTAACATTCTATACGGGGTGTAAGAGGCAGCGTCCCGCAAATGATAGGGGTTGCTCAGTCAACGATACTGAACAACTAAGTACCACCAGGATATTTTTTCAGGAAAAAAAAAAATTGCTTTTTCATACAAAATGACCAGCTCGATCAGACAATTTGTATGGAAAAGCAAATTATTTTTTTTTCATTTCCTGAAAAAAAAAATCCTGGTGATAGTTGTTCAGTAGGTACCTTTGACTGAGCAAACTGTCCCTTACACCCGGTATACATAATTTATGTTGATTTTTTTAAGTGAACCTTCTTTACGCGCGTTGAGAGTAATATTACAAGGTATATTTATATTTCGCGTCACGGAAATACGTCACGCAGGCTGAAACGGAAGTCGAAACGAAATGTCAAAGAAGTTTCACTTCTAACACGTGTGTTCGGCACACACGCTCTTTTTTTTATTTTTCTATCGCTCCCAGTCCAGCATGAAAAATAGGTAGTATCTTTTGTTAGATAGAGTAAACAAATTGGTATAAACACAGGTATAAATCAACAACCCTTTGTTTATCTAAGTTAATGTGTGGGATTGTTTGGCCCTTGTAACATTTACATAAAAGGTCTACCACCCTATTCTGACGTGCCCAATATTGATAATTTTAAGTATACAAGAATAATAAAAAAATACACAAATAACAAAATTACGCATATCCCTTACGGGGTAAGCAGAACAACAACGGTCTTATAAAGTTCAGGCTTTTTTGAATCAAATCGCGTCATTTTATCACTGACCTAGACTTGAGTTAAAAAAAAAACCATAAAAGGCATTTTCTTTTCCTTTATAATTAATTTTAATGTTTTACATCAAATTTTCCTTTAGATAAAATTCCTCGACTAATGATCTCGCATTTCAGAGGCTCTTTCACATAATTCCATAATTAAAAGATTAATTAAGTTTTGGCAAGTCAGCTATTACTCATCCTCGATTCATTGAAAGCCTCAACAAACACTAGGACCACTTAGTAGAAATTTATGGGCTTTTAGACTGAAAGACCTACTCGTCGAAGTGAAAACAAGAAAATTCAATAGTAAGTACACTTAAGAACGTCTTTAGAGACCTAAAGCCTATTATTTTAGTTTGATAAATTAAGGCGTTATCTACATCTAATTATACACGAATATTATAAAGAGGAAAGATTTGTATTTTTGTGTTTGTGTATGTTTGCAACGAATAAACTCAAAAACTACTGAACCGATTTCAAAAATTCTTTCAGCATTAGAAAGCTACTTTCACCGTGAGTAACATAGGCTACTTTTTACTACGGGAAATTACATCATTCTCACGGGAAAACTTTTTTAGCAGGCGGGTGACACCGTTGACAGAAAACTAGTTTTTTACTTATCTACAATTTTTTTTGTTTCTTTCATAATAAGTTATCAATATTATCAAAGCTGTTTGATCATTATTCACACTTTGAAACACAAGACGCGATGTCAAAGAAGTGATACGTGTAAAATATTATACAAGAAATTTAATTGAATTAACTGGTTTTTTGTATGAGAAAATCGTATTTTTTTCGCGTAGGAATTTATTAATTATATTTATGTGATCCTTTATCGATACTAAAATACCCCCTGTGCAATAAAACGCAATTAAAACACCCTATATATTTATAATCGTCTGATCAATGACTGTGGGATATAAATTTTTTATATTCAGTATTTTCAATCATTTAGCAACGCGTTTCAGTCTGAAAAAAATTTTTTGTAAAACACTGAAACTATACTTACTGGCTATTACAATATGACCGAGAAGAGTAGTAATTGATAAATTCTAATATTTTTATATCGTCTTCCCTTCCAGTCAAATATGGAAGCAATAAGTTCAAATTAAATTGACTGTTTGAATGTCACAAACTCGACGGATATTAAAAGACTTGAAGGACAAGTAATTAACATTTTAATTAATGAACAAAGCGAAATTGGAAATTAATTAAGTACTTATCTTTAATTTTGGGACAGTGTTTCACAGTTGACAAGTCGGTAGATGTATTTATATTTCGAAATTAATTATATGTGACACGTGTAGAAAGTGAAAATGATTACATAAAATGTTTAGTTTTTTAATAATACATACATGGTGTTTTATTTATTTTGCAGCCAAAGCGGCGGTGATTCTACTCATGATAGAGAAAGAAAATAAGACAACAATATTTTTGGTCTGCCCATAAAAACAACTCTATCAGCTGGCGATATTTGTATGGGAAATCCACTGGTCATTTGGTTAAAAATCGGTAACAAATACCGTAGAAAATGGTCAAGACACACAAGTTTTTTGATTTACTATTGACTAATAAAAAACAATACGATAAGTTATGTATAACTTTGACTTCTTTATTTAAGTTTTTTGATTTACTATTGACTAACAAAAAATATCAACAGCTGATTTTAATCCTGTCAAAATACCGTTATACACCTAAGCGTATAATATTGTAATACACAAAAACGGCATTCTGGATGAAGTCTAGTTGGTTTCGTCTTCTATGGCACTTTGACAGGATAAAAATCAGCTTTCGTATATCTTGATATCAAACATAAAACTAATATTGTTTTGGGGGCATACTTACAGACAGACGGACAGACCTTGACGAAATGATAATAAGGGTTCCTAGCTTTAGTTGACTACGGAACCCTAAAAAACACAACTGAAATTGGATCAAAGATCTCTTATGGTATAAACGTGCTCTTCACAGTTCATTTGAGAGCCGCCAAATGGAATAAAAGGCATTAGATAAAGAAACATTGAGCGGAAATAATAGAGACTCTTATGGGACATTAATGGGAAAGATAATTGTAAGTGATAGGATTCTATGAGGCGGAAATGATAGATTATTTCCCATAATGCAAGTGCCATATTATTATAATATTAGTTTCACGTATATTATGTGTTTATTTATATAGGTAGGGAAGGAGTGATATCAATTCAGGTAAATAGGTACATTTCTTATTTAATTTGAAATAAAATTGAAAAGAAGGCGTCTGAAAGTATAAGTGTTACAGCCAAAGTGATTAATCTAGATATTATATATAATATCTGGTCATTATTTATAATGTCTGCTCAATTTAGATTAAGTGATAAATGACACAGAATTAATCACTTTAACCAGCTATTATATATAATATCTTTGAAGACTTGGATAATATAATAAAACAAGTGGGTATAGGTTAGGTTAGGTTAGGTTAGGTTAGTTTTTTAGGGAACTAGGTCATCCCATGCTCTTTGAGACTCAAGTTTATCTGGTACTGGTCTTAGTTGGACCTCAGGACACATTACGGACCATGCTTCCAACGCGTCGCTCAGTCAGTTAAACCGTATTTATTACTTTGACTAACTTCGACCAGCTATTATGAATAGTATCCGGATAAAGTGATTAATTTATCACATTGTCTGGTCAATTTGGTTATTATATATAATGACCAGTCATTATGTATAATAGCTAATTAATCACTATGGCTGTAACATAAGCATTTTTAAACGACCTAATAAACTTAGCAGGCTCTTTTTATTGACAAGAGTTCCAGAAATGCCTTAAAATTAATGTGACAGTAAGAAAAAACACTAAAAAAAAATAAACAAGTAGCCATGAGAGATGCAACTTCTATACATTTTCTTATGATTTCCTTCGGAATGGCATACCTATCTCGCAGCTTCCTATATTTTACTGAGCGTTAAGTATAACCTTAGCGTTAAGTTAAAAAAGTGTCAAAATGAAAATAACCAAACCTTCGGCTTCGGTACCGTTTTTTCCTGTGGTTTTTCCTACATAAAATGTCATATTCCCGCGGAATAAACGTTTGACTGTTGAAAAGTGAAAACCCTTGCCAAAGAAAATGGACCTAATGGCAATGAAAATCCTTGACAATGACGTCATAATTTGGGAAACCATGTTAGGGCAATTGAGCCCAGATGGAGTGTGAACCGAACTCAACTGTTACTGAGCAATGGCTGAAAATGTGGATAAGAATATGTGTTTTTTATTTTTTTGGTGGTAAATAGAAGTCGAGTGCTATAAGTTTAAATTGCCTATCTTCTATTTATGACAAAGTTTACTGCTTGTAATATTTGGGTTTGAAGCGACGAGCAGCGGTGACTCAAATTTAAGAACTGTAATTATTAAAATAATGTTGATGGAAAAAATCTACAAATACATTTATGCATATTTTAGTCAAAGTCAAAATTATTTATTTGCATGGATACATGATGTGTACTAAACAACATCCTTGTCATTTATCATCTTTTTATCTTACGGAAAAAGATGTATTTTGCTGGTGATTTATAAGTATTTTGGAACATTGATAGAGTAGAAAACTAACTAAAGGCACAGGAATTAAATATATTGTACTAAAAGAAAAGTACATTTTCCATGCTGGACTGGGAGTGAGAGAAAAACATAGAACGTGCCTCCCGCGCATTCTGCAAAAATCAGCTGATTCGAGGGTTTCAGTATTGTAATTTAGGCAATGGGCTGACAACCCGTCACAATTAGCAATATACATATCCATCTGGAATAACCTCAACATTTGTCAGACGTGGCGGAACGACCTATGTTTAGGTCGTTTACGCTCTGCCTACCTTATTAGGGATAAAGGCGTGATTATAATGTATGTACTAAAAGAAAAAACTATTTATAAAATGATAACAAATCCTAAAGGAGACTAACAAGGTCTCAAGTTGAAACTAGTAGGCGCATTATACGTGACTCCAAGGCGGTCTTGTTATTATAAACTATCAGTGTAAAACTTAATTACCTACGGGAGGCTGGAACTAACACCCAGTATAGAGGTTAGGTATAATTTAGTCCGTAATATACGAAAGGTACCTATAGCATTCTTCCACGAAAGAAATTTTGTGTCATGATTATGATATTGATTATCCTGAAAGTACAATTTTATTATCTCCTGTTTAGATGAAATCGAGACCCAGGCGCCTCAAAATCGATTTTAAAAAAATTAGCACTTTTTGGGGCCTTACAATTACAAGTAAAATGCGATTTCGCTATGTTTGACAAATATATAAGGCAATTCAGTCTAAAAATTGTATCGCTACAGATCGTCGCCTTAATTCGGTATGATAACCTGTATCTAAAGTACCAGTTTCTTAATTTTATCTGATAGATCATCTAATTTGAAGTATATTTTCATCATAATAAAAATGAATTGTCAAGTAATTAATTAATTATGAATATTTAAAGGCATGGCAAAAACACTATATTCCGAGCCGGAAAATAGCAAGAATAGAAATTTCGTACTAGAAATGTCATTCCAGTACAAAATCACCCGTCAAATCCGCACTCAATATTGCTCTCATTCTTGAGATCGCTTTATAAATACGAGCCTACGAGTGCCATTCATTAAGAAGTGGACTTGGCTAATCACCACGGCAGGCGGATTAGCAATTTTAATACAAAATGTTATATTTACAGAGAAAACTACCACCCTTTCCCCGTATTTTATGTCTTGATAAAATAATTAATAGAAAAACGCACAATAAGGTAAAACTCAAAAAATAAGTCATTATTTATAAAAATGTAATCATTCTCAGTATCGAGGTCGCTGGCACATCTTTAGTTTAAAGGTCAAGCAGAGATAAGTTTATAATTTCGGGGAAAACCTAATCCTAAAGATATTTGTTTTATGAATAACCTATCTGTTGCCTGCGACTTCATTCGGACTTGGATTTCATTAAATTTTTACTAAAAAAACCTGTCCTAGGATATTAAACATTAAACCTATCCTAGTATATAAAATTATCCACTATGACCACACGGAAAGAGTTCTAACTTTTTATTTTATTATTTACCACGGGAATTCGTCAATTTCCCGTGGTAAACTGTTTTTCGGGTGCAATCACCCCACTGATTTGAGAAGTTAGCTCTATTTACTCTTCTGAGTGGATCACCCGGAGCTGTCTACAAAACCTAAAACTGATTTTAAAATACCTATTCAATGATACCCCACATAAAAATCGAATAACATCGGATAAAATCATCAAATAAAATCGGCTAACTACTATGCATTAGTTAGCCGATTTAAATTTTTTTATGTTGACAAAATGGCGTCTGATTGTCGCCATAGTAAAAAAAGCAGGGCTGGGGGGGAGAGTAAGTGAGGGCCGGGAGGTAAGGGGAAGTGAGGGCCGGGACGGAGAGGGAAGTAAGGGATGATATCTTACTTAATGTGGCGTTGCTTTTTCAGGCTGGACGAAGTCTGCCGGTACTTATCGAACTTGATACCTATTTATTTTTACTGTACTAACTAATTCTTAAAACAGATTAAAAGTATAGGAAAGTTTAAAAGTCACGACTATTGACCTATTTACTGAGAATAAGATAACGAGATAAAGAAATTCGCGCAAGTTTTTCTAATCACAAATATTAGGTACGTCATTGTTGGTAACTGATGAAGATATAAAAGCAGTTTAGATATCACGTCTTTATTCATCTTCTTGTTCCTGTGGTGTCGACTTGTCGACACTGTACCTCTCTGCGACGACCAGTATACAACAAACCAGTGCAATGTGTCGATTAGTTTTACTCTTTGTCGTGTCTTTTGTAGTTTGTATTTGTAATTCTTCTGTAATTACGAATCAAAACGGTAAGCATAGAATTTCATTTTCATTACCTACTTACATTAATTAATATTTAGTATATTTGTTACTAAATGAAATAATCTGTATCCATAAAGGGGACTCACATTTTGCCATAGTGTGTATGGCGAATGACGACCCTTTACAAAAATATTTCGGCACACGACTAAACCCACTGATTAGAAAAGCTGGAGCTTAGCTTTTACTCTTTTGTGACTCTTCTGTTACTAAACCTAAACGATTCGATTCTACACGTAAATATCTACAAACCTAAAATATGATTGATGTTTTTTGTGTACTAAAGCGTCAAATTACTGAGATTTTTTCATTTTAAGATTGAATATGCTGCAAATTGCATCAGCTGATAGCGCATTTAGTATGCGAAGTAATTTTTTTTTCGTGTTTCGACCTATGTTCCTTAGGGAAAGTTGTTCAGTATCATGAAAGATTCACACATTTCCCAATGCATATACCCTTTTTGTTACACGTTTTATATTTGTTCCCTTTGCGGTGGAGACAAAGAGTGGCACTAAAAAAATGTGGATGAAATTGAGCAAGAGAGAGTGGAGATGACCCCCGAGCCGGGTCCTTCCTGGTGCAAAGGTTGTCCATTGCTATACAGCACGGTAATGCCGCAAATATAATGGACACCTTTGCACCTGGAACGACCAGGCGCGGGTTATTTGACATCTAATTTTATAATTATTATTAGTTTTAGTGTTATGTTGACATTTGTATTAATTTCATGTAAGTACCATATCATTTTACAGATGCACCAACCGTAGCTTCGTCTATAGACAATGATATGTACTCGATATACAATGCATTAAACTCGCATGACACTGAAATTAACTTGAAAGGAAATGAAATGTACTCGGAAGAGAACTACACACAAGCTGTGAAGGGAGGATGGTTGAAGTTCCATCTCATTCCCAGAACATGGACGCAAGCGCGCTTGCAATGTCAGCTTGAAGGTTAGTAACTATCACCATCTATCACTTAGCATAAAAATAATTACTACTCCTAGAGCTGGTGCCCCATTTAGTAGGTATATACGGGATAGCTTGATGTCATACATTATCAAAAATATTTTTTTCATCATAAAAAACCAGAAACGCGTTGTTGGTGTTACAACATTTTTGTCACATGTTGAGATATGGCATCTGAACACGTATTGTTATGTATCAGGGTCTGTGCTGGCATCTCCAGTGGGCAAGGAGCTGCTGCTCAGCATGGTGGCGGTAATACAGCGCGCGGGCCTGTTCCGCGTCTTCACGGGGATCTCCGCACTCTACAGCAGCAGACAGTACGCAACGGTGGACGGTTTGTGAAAACTCATTATTAAGAACTGCACACAGTTAGCATACCATAAATTTTACCATGTTAAAAATACTCTATCTGCTTATGTTCAACCGTTTTATTTTATCTTGAAATCAGGTGTACCACTTGAACAAATCCCTCTAAAATGGTTGTCTGGAGAGCCCGACAACTTAAACGACCAGGAGCGGTGCCTCGCCGTCTACTCGCAAGGTGGGGTGGCTGACGTTAGCTGCGACCAGCTGCTGCCATACTTCTGCTACAAGAAGATAACTCCACACTGTAATTACAACAAATGCGGTTCACCAGACAGTGGTAAGTCGAAATTTGCATAAGTTTATTTCATAGACACATACATAAATTGGGCCAAAAACAATGTTACAACCTAGAAAACACTTAAAATGTGCGCGTAGTATGACACCACAAAAGCCGGCAGCCGGCTGCCGGCTGCCTGACAGAAGTCGAGGGAGGTGCTAAAGCCGGGAGCCGGCCGGTCTGCCAGTGGAAGGGTTTAGGCACAATTTTTTTTATGTTTATGCCTGTTCTTTCTTTTTTTTTACAGTTTGTTACAATAATGTGTGTTGTTTTAATGCAATAAATGTTTATCTATCTATCTAAATTATTAAAAGTATATATACACTGAAACCCTCGAATTAAATCCCTTTGCTAGTTTTTAGGTACAGCATAGCCGGGAGGAGAAGCAGCTGGCACAGTTTTTGTTTGTCTATCGCTCCCTGTTCAGTACGGAAGTTAAAAAAAAGTTAATTTATTAATACTGACAAAAATATGTGCCTCGAGTCGGCAGTGAAATGTACTAGCCATAGTTTCAAAACTGTATCGGGGTGCAAATTGTCTCTTTTGGTCTTGAAGGCGAACGTGATGGGTGGTCGGTGTAGACGATGAATGTTCGCATCCAGCATGTATTTTCAATATTAGATATCTTCATAGATGCGTCAGTGTCAGTGAACATAGCCAACTCCAAGTCAGTATCAAGGTAAACGAGGAGTGAGGCCTGTGGGCTAATCTTGCATTCGTTGATTGTAGTGAGCATTTCATCCGTCATGTGAATTGATGCTGCTCCTTTTACTTTGTTCTTCAGTATATTGTTAAGAGGTGCTTGAGTCTTGGCTGCGAGATGCATGAATTGCCTGAAATATGTGGTCATGCCTAGGAGGGATGAAGTTGTTCGGCCGTAGCTGGTGGTGGGTATTTGAGTATATAATCTACCTTTTATTCGAGGGGTAAAATATCCTTGTGGAAAACGGGTATCCCAGGTCACTTCTTTGACTCCGAATGTGCATTTGACAGCGTTGTTGAAAAGTCCGTAATATTTTAAGCGTTGGAATATTGATTGTTAATGCTGGATTAAGGTGTTCTTCTTTAGATTTGGAGAACACAAGAATGTCGTTAAGGTATTCGTAAGTAAACTTCAGTCCTTGCAAAATCTCGACTCTGAGCCGTTGGAAGGTGTGTGTACCGGCGTTCTTTAAACCAAAATTCATCATAGGGAATTCGAATACTGCAAAGGGAGTAGTGGCGGCAGTTTTAGGAATGTCACTTTCTTCGAAGGTAATTTGGTATGGAAATAGATCGTTAGTATTTATCTATACTTATATAATCTGCCTTGCCTGGTACATTAATTTACATAACACGATTTTTTTTCTAAATTCAATAATATGGCTTTTCGCAGGATACGAATTCGAAGCGCGGACTGACAGATGCTATAAGATGCATCTATTTGGAAGGAACTGGACGGATGCTTATTCCACTTGCATGGCGGAGGGCGGACACCTGGTTATCATCAACAGCGACACAGAAGCACAAGTTATTAAAGAAATTATTGGCAAACATCCAGACGCCACACTCCACGCTGACAACAAAGAATATTTCTCTGTAGGATTTAGTGACTGGAGTGGATACGGTGCCGTTTGGATGACTATTCATGGTACTTCTATAATTTATTCTTCTTTATAAACTAAATTCCTATTCCGTGGGTTTCGTTATGTAGCTTTCTAAATGGGGATAGATTTGAATCTATAATAATTTTATGTGTAGTATTGTTTTTGTATAAAAATATGTAGTTAGATTGTAGAGCTCGACATTATTAATAATTAGCGTCAAATGTCGTACCCGAAAAGTACAGTTAGCAACATCAATTTCTCACCATTTCTCATGATTTAAGTAGGTACCTACCTATTTACTTTCATATTGTTCATTGTTACAAGCTCACCTAAGGATCCGTTTTCATGAAAGTACAATACAATACAAACATTCTTTAGTTAAGGGTTTTAGTGGCATAACTTTTAATTCCTAATTTACTTTAGCATAATGATTTTCACATAACTTTACTGGCATACTGAAAATTTTACAAAATTGTATTTTGGCATACTGTATTGTAAACATTATTTTATGCTACATTGAATTGGACTAATTTGCGCAAAAGAATTTTAGCCACTCAGGCAGGAGTTAGTTGTTATCGCACTCTATTTTTATGCCCTTAAAAACAATGCTCAGTTATCGTTATGCTTTTATAATGTTATGCTACTTCCCGGTTGTGCTTAAAAATATTATGCTTAAACAGTTATACTTTTTCATGTTATGCTAAAATATTGTTAGGTGTTAAAGCCTTATGCTAATTTATTTTATTACATTTAATATTATGGAACTTAATATTATAGAACTATCTGATCGAGGTGGTCATTTTCGGGAAAGACGAAAAAAATCATCCCCTGAAATAATTTCCTGGTGGAAGTTGTTCAGTTTCGTTGGCTAGCAACCCCTATTCGTTTTATTTTCGGCACACTGTCCCTTTCACCCGGTATGAGCTGATGATGTTAGGCTGAGGTTAGCAAATATCCATCTATATCTTTGCAATAGGAAATATCTTTGAAACGTGGGAATGACCGTAAAGTGGAAACATTTATAATCTTTTAGTTAGATTGTAAAATGGTTTTATTAATGCGATTTTCTTTCAATTATTCCAGGTGAAACCCTTCAAGAGGCGGGCTATGAGAAATGGCAACAGGCTGAACCCAGCAGGTATTACAAAGGCGCCCTCGAGCTTTGTGGGTCAATAACCCGAAGTGTCACAATGAATGACATTGGATGTGTACAAAATTTAGCATTTATATGTGAAAAATTACCCTCAATTTAATCATGTGAATTCATAATGCATTATTGTGTAAAACATGGAGCATATTTTTATAATTTTTACTTTACTTTCTTAAATAAAACCTATAATTTGAAAAAGACTTGTTTGTCTTTAAAAACCTCAACTATTTCTTATTTGATAATATTTATTTCGATGTATCGTTTTGCTAAGGACATTTATCTAAATACTAGCTGGTGTCTGCGACTTCGTTCGCATGAAAGGTTGGGTACGCTTGAAAACAGAGGTTACAGTTAGATAAAACTAACAGTCAGAAGTTATACTTACACATAATGAACAAATAAATTGTACCTAAGTATAACGTTTTGTTCTTGCATTTTATCGAAGTATTTAAAAAAAAAGAATCGTTTACTTTCACTATCCGCCAGTCTCAGTTACATTGACTACTTCTGGTTCTTTAATCCCCAGTAGCCGTGACTACTCCAGATAAAGTATAAAAACTTTTTTTTTAAGTGAGAATGGCAAGTCCCATCAACCCCCCAGACTCGATGACTCGTGGCAGTGACTACTCCAGAAAGAGTATATAACCTTTCTTTTTGTGTGAGGGGGGCAAGCCCAACCGGGGTCAACCCCCCAGTCTCGATGTCTCGTAACAATGATGACTCCAGAAAGAGAATAAAACTTTTCTTTTTGTGTGAGGGGGCAAGCCCCCCCTCAACCCCCAGACTCAATGACTTGTAGCAGTGACTACTCCAGAAAGAGTATAAAACGTGCTTTTTGTGTGAGGGGGGCAAGCCCAACCGGGGTCAACCCCCCAGTCACGATGTCTCGTAACAATGATGACTCCAGAAAGAGTATAAAACTTTTCTTTTTGTGTGAGGGGGCAAGCCCCCACTCAATCCCCAGACTCGATGACTCGTAGCAATGACTACTCCAGAAAGAATATAACACTTTTCCCTTTGTGTGACGGGGGCAAGCCCCCCTCAGTTCCCTAGTTTCAAATGCCTCATAGCAGTGACTACTCAAGAAAGAGTATATTATTTATTTTTCTGTGACCCCACACCACAGGAAACTTGTATAGCATTTTTATTTATACATAGTTTTCTTTTTTTTTGTAAAAAGTTGTGTAGTTTCCACTAAATTCATTCAATTTGCAAATCTTTTAACTTTCTTTATAAGTATGACGTATAAAAAACGCCAATATGTCAAATTACTGTAAACTTTTTTATTTTTTATCCGACTTCGCAACGCAGAGGAGGGTAATGTGTTTATCAGCCTATCTATGTATGTATGTATGTTTGAACCTTTGTGGCACTCTAGAGACAAAACGCGTGGGCCATGCGAGTTTCACCCTTTAGTGAAACTATGATTTTGATCAAAATTAAATATGGCGACAATCAGACGCCATTTTATCAACATTAAAAAAAAACGGGTAGCTATACCGTGTGGGGTATTGTTGAATAGGTATGTGTGTATTTGTGTTGTATTGTATATTACATATAATTAATCTTTAAATCTTCTGAAAAAACTCTCAGTACAGCATGGAAGAAATTACAGCCTAAAATAATGTTATAATGAGACAACAATCTCAAAAAGTCAAGTGTCAAAGATATCCAATCAAAGACCTGCTCAAGACATTATTCAGGCGACCAAATCAAGATAAATTGGAGCTTCTCCACCAGAATAACTAATTCAGTATATTCACAGTATGCGTCCAAATTAAACGAGGAATTATTTATGTGGGGTCTAGGCCTAAAGAGAGGCTGCCGAATTTATCCGAGCAATACAGTACGTACGTCCTAAAAGATACAGGTGGTTTCGGAAATCCTATTTGTTTTACCTTTACGGTACGGTAAAGAGTCCAATGGAGGATGTAGGGTACGCAAAATACTTAACTTGAAAGTTTGTCCCAATGGAGCTTGTGGGTATAGAAATACTCTAGTTTTTGTTTCATATCATCATCATCAGCCACAACAGTCCACTGCTGGACATCGGCCTCCCCGGCATTGGGGGTATATGCCATACTCACCACGCTTGGCAGGGTTGGTGAACGCAGTAGAAGTTTTCCATTCACAGGGAACGCTGCTGCCCATTCCCTGGATTTATCCTATAGTCGCCTTTTACGGCAACCGCAGGAAGTGATGGGGTGATACTATTCTAACCCGGCACCACACAAGTTTGTTTCATATAAAAACAGTAAAATCTTACAAGTAATTTTTTTTAAAAGAACAAAACGTGATGTGTAGCTAAATTTTTTGGTACGGTATTAATTAATTCTTTTTAGGAGAGAGTTAAACTCACAAAGCAGGTTAAACTACATTTTGCAGTAGTAAAAAAAAGTTATGCAGTCTGCATGATACCTGAAAAACTGCGTTGTTTTTCAGTTATCGCTGTTTAATTAAAAAAACTCTAGTTATTTTGCTATTGATATCTCCCTCATTCTGAAAGTGTATTAATATTTAATTAGCTATAATTTGAGTCTACTCAAAATTTATAAGACATTCGGAGTTGCAATTCCGAATGTCTTATAAATTTTGAGATCATAATAATGACGATATGACGCTTGAAAAATTTCTATGATATTGAATTTTTAAGCGCTATATCATACCTCATACAGAGCTGTCATTATCATAATATCAAAACCTCCACGTTTTAAAATTAAATTACAAAAAGCTTTTTTAGCACAACTTTTATTAGACTGCAAATTGTATCTTCACGGTTTCATAAGGAGTCTAAATAAAATACCTACCTAAACTGCAGTCATACATGTTTTGTGATTTTAATTTAAAATTCGACTGGCTTAAGGGTCCTAGTTGCCTACGTATTTAATTTCGTACCTTCTGCACCTGCGGCATTGTTTACAACCTGAATTTAGCAGCTTATATTGTTACCAACAAATTTTACGTAGGATTGTTCCTACTGGCTGTTTGAAGAGTCAGTCAGCTATGAAGAGAAAATTGAGAAGAAATTTTCAACCGGTTAAAAAATGTATTATGTTATGTTTGCACTAAAATTTACTTACTTAATTACTTAAACCATACATAATTTTTGAAGCCCGCGAGTTTTGGAAGTGACCATTCGAAAGTATATTTTCTGTAGGTAGGTAATTATTTTTTCCGCTGCTGAGGAAATTGGTAACTATACTTAATTACGCGTTTTACGCTCTGCTTACTCCATAAGGGACAAATGCGTGACT
>JARACY010003181.1:0-35355 GCA_029255725.1 Scrobipalpa atriplicella
CGAAAGTAACTGTAGGATACTATTTCTTGGGTCACAGACGGCCACAGTACGAGATTCTATTTCCACAGGAAACAGAGCTGTCCACTCGATGGATTTATTCCATATTCTAGTCTAGATACGATGCTTGACCAATACAGACTTGCATACAGAGTTAGTGTTGCTGAGCTGAAAAGCGCAGCCGATTGGGAATGCGCTTTCTGTATACAATTTGAAGTCCAAGAAATAGCACATTTTTCAGTTTAGTTTATTACAAATTTCAAATATCTGCAGACACTAATTCGAGGGAAAAAGTCATAATCATAGCTTTACAAGTCGCTGCATACAATTACAAAATACTATATCTATTTAATTTTTTTATTAGGAACATAACACAATGAACGATTATAATTTTATATAAAATGTTTCTGTAATTTTACTAGGGAGCATTGTTATCATAAGGATACCGCCATTTCTTCAGTGGGCTTTTAATATTTTATTTCTGGTTGTAAACTGCTAATTTGTTTAGGTAATGTTTCCCTTGTGAAACTGTGTTTATGTGTCTGTAAATAGTGAGTTACTGCATCAATGACGCCGCACCCAGTAATCAACATTAAAAAATAAATGTCTACTAAATATTAACTGTCTCTCTTTGAATGATCTAAGGTCCGTATTTATAATCAGCTCACAAGAGTGACAGCAAGTTTGAGTTTGTATAAGAAATGTCATTCCAGTATAAAATGACCTGTCAAATCCGCACTTAATATTGCTCTCAATCTTGAGATCGCTTTATAAATACGGGCCTCAATGTTGTCCGTCGCATGCTATTTGATAAAACAAAAATTTTTTTCTAGACCGTAACGAAAAAAGAAAAAATATTCTGAAACACTCCCCAAAAAAAATTTTAATGATACAAAAACAACACTCATTAATGTTTTTAACAACGCTCGGTTTAAAATAACAATTTTCTGGGCCTGATTCAATTTAAAGATTCGATATTCTGCCAAAAAATATTCCAGTATCATGATCATGAGCGTCCGATTTTACAATCTAAGCGAATATACGGTGATAAATAATATTGCTTGCGGGGTGTGTAAATTTGGCACGCGAGCTTATGCGCGTGCGCTGGGCCGGTCTGTGCGCGTGCGTTGCTGCGCTGTATATCCGCGCAACCGGTCCAGCGCGCACTGCTTGTCGCCCGCGACGAATTTCCCGACCGACAAGCCCGCGCGTGCTATTTTCACCTATCTCTTAATGTAGGTTATGGTTGTCATTATTTTAATAGTTACATCAGTAATAAATATTATAGTGAGCAAACTCGTGTTAGTGTTACAAATAAGTTGTGGTAGGAAGCGGCTTGGATCTACCGTTGTAGAGGAGATAGTGTGTGTGTATGTGTGTGTGTGTGTGTGTGTATCAATTGTTAAGGAGCTTATTGGAATTGCTGCATTGTAAACAGGATTACGTAACGTATCTAGATCTATGGAACCCCGTTGTTGAAGCGCGTTACACTTTTTTTTGTGTGAATCAAATGAGCAAATGTGGAAAAACATAAGAACGACGCCTGTATACTAGTATTAGCAAAAGTTTAAAAAATAGTACAAAAAATAATGACATAAATTTCATATTTAAATAAAGGGTGTGATGGGAACCGATTCTCCTGAAAACCGTCATTAATCATTGGTTATGGCGTTGTCCTGCTTAGATCACACATCTATTATCTTGATGCTTTAGCCAGATTTCTGCATCAGAAGTGAACTAGTATAATTCTTCTATACCACCGGGAAAAAATCGAAGTGGGCATTCACAGCATGAGAAAAGGCATGGTCAGGTGCTCCACAGTCGCATTTTTGTGACTCCATTAGTTTTCCAATGGTTGTTTCTAAACGGAATTACTGTCTGAAAACAGTATTTTACTTAAAACCCCGACCCATGTACCTCGGTGAAAACTAACTAAGGGGAATTGATGGTTTTCAGGAATTTCAGTCGTTCCGTCTAACTCTCTACGTAAATAAAAGAGCCAGTTTTTATTGTTTTATAACAACGTTTGAATTGAACATAAGTGAAATACGATTCCATGAAAAACATTCCTAGAAGAATAGGGACGTTATAACAACAAGCGTACATTGAATAGGAAACCATTTGAACTCACAAAATTTTTATAGAAAACGAAACAATCAACTCCTTCATATTGTTAAATTTGAAAAAGAAGCACTTGAAAATTCTTAACTTTTAAATTTCTTTATTTCTGGTTAATTATGTTTCTTATTCATAGTACCTGCGAGTATATTTAACAAAAGGTCTTTTTTTACATTTTGTTTACTTTTGTTACGAAGTTCATTCGAGACGATGATATGATTAATCTTACAGTTAAATGAACAACTAAGTTACATTGCTACAGATAGATAAACACACTATTATTTTATAATGTTCAGTTACGTTATATTTAGTGTTGATACCCAGCATAAAATAAACGTTATATTATTTTAAGTAAATTTTAAACAAAAGTATTTTTTTTAAATTGTTGAGGAAAGTTCGGAAATCTTCAGCAATAAATTGGTCTACCCTCGAGCATACCACGTATACCTGAGCCTTAATGTCAGTATCAGTATTGAGGTAAATAGGTTATCGGTTGCTTACAACACTGATCGTGATTATTGACAGGCTTAGTAAAATATTACTAATAATGAATGAAAAATCCCAAACTATTAATTACTTACAGTAAGTTCGTAAATATCTGTTTTTTTTTAAAATAAGTATCTCTATCTCACGGGAAAATTAATCAAACTACAGATAAAACAATGGGCGCTTTTCCACTAGACGGCACGTCAACAGCAACGGCGACGGCACGGTACCGTCGACGATATCGTAGGTGAGATAATGTATGAAAATCAATGAAATTATATGACACGCTTTTCCACTTGACGGCACGGCACCGTCACGGTATGTCATCGATTCCCATAGATATTGTCACGTGATCTTGCCGTGCCGTCGCCGTTGCCGTTGACGTGCCGTCTAGTGGAAAAGCGCCCATTGAAACGGAAAGCCTCATCCATCCACGATAAAAATTATGAAAAAGGTAAAATAAAATAGTTGTTTGTTTGTTGTGTTTAAAATAAAATAGTGTAATGTTTTTACATTTGAAAATTTGTTTTTCCGGTCGTAAAATCAAACGAGTACCGACCGGCGGCGCCTATTACATTTGAACTCAGAGGTATTTCGATCAAACGTTAAATCGCCTACACCGCCTATCAAAAATGAAATAAATCAGTGGGCGAGAGTGTTTTAGGTCGTGTCTCGTGGCATATAACCGCGTCGACCGATCGCGCGTAAAAATAACGCGCGTCGCGAGGCCGGCGGCATCGGCGCACGGGTGCGGACCACGCAGAGGGATTCGCGACATTTTCATCAGTTGCACTTTCTATTTACGACCACACCCGGGCTCCCGATGGCTTCTCCATCTTTTATCCCATGCGTTGTCAAACGTAATTTCTAAATCAAACAACAATGACCGAAAGGACCGAAAATGCCCAATTAATGTTTTGTTGTTGAAATCCCATTTTAGCTTTTATTTTGTGTCTAAAATATGAGGAACAACAAATCAAAAATTTCATCCGCAGACAGAACCTGCAACCTTAAAAACCGTCGTCTGTTTTACTTTGTGATGGATTTCTACGCTAAGTACTGAATTAGTTTATGCCAGGTAGCCTAATGTTGGATATCAAATTTTCAGTATTTATTCTGTGGCATTATTATGATACTGGGTATTATTGAGGTTAGACACATGAGCGTACTGTCAGTACCTACTGAGTTGAGCTCGTACGAAATTGGGTACTTGACTGGGTAGCTTAAAAAAATCAAAAAGTTTATACTTAAAACTAATGGCTAAAAATATTGTAAATTTCATTCATCATAAAAAAAAATGCACATTTAGATTTTAATAATCGAATTAAAAGTATATAAGTTATTGATTTGATTAGTCAATATTTACTAAAATGTGACGTTATAATTTACTATTTTCATACAAAAAAGCGTTTTTGACATTTCATAAAAAGTTGCTGATTTGACTAGTTGGAAAGTTGTCAGTTTGTGACCTGAACTACTAGATGGATTTGGATTTTTGGTACATACTAAAGCCAATTAGTACGTAGGTTAGGTATATAATATAATATACCGGTAAGGTATAAGTATAACAATGACTCGTTATAATTTTTGAGAATTTTAATATTTAATCAATTTACTTGAATAACATTAGTGATGCCACTGCCCCTGGATTGCAGGATTTTGAAATCCATCAATATTATTGATGGATGATACCTTGATCCATCAATATTTTATCATGGATTTTGATCCAAATATCTCATGTTAATGATTATAGTGCAATATGCCACATCATGAATCTTGTTTGTTATGGAAATAACACGTTGTTCTGTTTTTCTATTTTCGATCGTAATAAAAGACAAAAATGTGTTAAAAAATAAATATAAATAATTTTTACCAAAGTTCCTTTGTAATAAATAATTCTTGAGTTGGTTTGGTTCCTAGTTTAATACGCCGCCGAATAAAATGTCTCTTAATTAATTATGAAATCTGAGTTATAATTATTCTTATGTGGATAAAACCAAAATGGAAAAGTGTAATGAAAATTAGTTAAGTAGGTACTAAACTTCAAAGGAAAATAAGTAAAAATTAAGCGTGTTGCTAATAATTTAGTAAATTACGTCATTATTGCGCCTTTGGTCTCGTCTCGGCTCTTCGTAGAATCTCTTTATCCAAAGGATTTTTTTACCCGACTGCGCAACGCAAAGTAGGGTAATGTGTTTGTTTATCAGCCTATGTAAGTCTGTAAGGATAATGTTTGTATATACTAATGAAAATAAATAAATTGAAATTGAAATGTATGTATGTTTGTTTCTTTGTGGAACTCTAGAGACCAGACGCGTAGGCCAATCTTAATGATTCTTACGTCAATCGATTGATTTTAGTCAAAATAAATATGACTACAATCAGACGCCATTTTTTTTTATTAAAAATAAGAATAAAGTCGATGAATTATGTCGAGTGGGGTATCATTAAATTAAATAGGTATTTAAAAAATAGTTTAACGTTTTTCGTTTTGAATGACCGTAAAGGATTATAACGATTTATAGTTTTAACGCTCACTTTCTTTCGCAGTTGGGTTTTTTGAACTTTTTAAATTCCTTGTTCACCAGGTGGAATTAATTTTGATTGATATGACAATGATAAGATAATGCAGCATTACAGCTTTAATTCAATTAAAATTGAAGTGTGAGAAGTTAGTAAAAAAAGTTTTTTTTTATCTTGAACACTTTGTGATTGAAAACACATAGGCAAATTAATCAACTTAATAATAGTTTCAAATCAAATGATAAATTTAATGAATCTTAATGAAAATCTTCAATGAATCTTTCAATTCAATTCTTCAATTATTAGAAATGGTTAATTTTGTTAAATATCTTATTTATTTGTTCTTGTGCGCCACGATTTCCAAAAAAAAAACTAAACAAAGTTAAACTATACCTACTTATTTTGGGAACTAGATGATTGCTGTTGTACCTAATGCTTCAATACATATATTTTTAAATAAAGGTACGTAGTAAAATATCGTGTTGAGACTCAACAAAAAAATAATAAAGTAGACTTTAATAGATTTATGATAAGTTACTTGCAACATACACTACGGCTCGTATTTATAATGCGGTCTCAAGATTGTGAGCAATATTAAGTATGGATTTGACAGATCATTTTGTACTGTAATGACATTTCTGATACGGACTCAAACTCGCTGTCACTCTTGAGAGCTGATTATAAATACGGGCCTACGATTTTAAGCTCAGTAGGTAGCGAGGGTCACACTACCTATTTGAATTGAGTATATGGCACTGGTATAGGTCTAGTCACGTTAAATATTTAATGTTATACAAAAGGATTATTTTGGTCATAATGGTACCTACCGAATTTCTATAGTGTCGTGTAGGCTTTTTAAAAGCCAAGTAGTGACACAGTACCGTGTTTGTGTGTTCAGTAGAGAGCAGTCACCATGGTGGCGGGAGACGTGACGCGACGAGCGTCCATCACGGCGCCGTCGATGCACCGGCGGACCTCAGTGCGCAGAGGGTCGCTCATCAAGGGCTCGCAGACTCAGTCTCAGGTACACAGTGGTGCAGTACCGTGTTTGTGTGTTCAGTAGTGAGCTGTCCAGATAGTGGCGTTGATGCACCGGCGGAACTCAGTGTGCAGAGGGTCGCTCATCAAGGTCTCGCAGACTCAATCTCAAGTACACAGTGGTGCAGTACCGTCTTTGGGTGTCCATTAGTGAGCTGTCAGCATGGTGGCGTCGATGCACCAGCGGACCTCAGTGCGCAGAGGGTCGCTCATCAAGGTCTCGCAGACTCAATCTCAAGTACACAGTGCTGCAGTACCGTCTTTGGGTGTCCATTAGTGAGCTGTCAGCATGGTGGCGTCGATGCACCAGCGGACCTCAGTGTGCAGAGGGTCGCTCATCAAGGGCTCGCAGACTCAAGATACACAGGTGGTTGTAGTAGTAAGAGTAGTAACTAATAAGATATTTTAGCTGTGGAGATATCCCAGCGCCATCATTGCACTGCCCATGTCCCTACAAACACCGATGATCGACATTATCAAGGACTCTCAGAATTACGTTGTAAGTTACTTAGAACATGGTAATAATAAATCTATCGTTTTAACCTATGAAGCATTAAAGATTAAAGATAATGCTTTATATTTGAAAAAGCTCTTCATATAAATATTATTAAAATTGAATACTCAAAGGTTGACTACAAAGTACTTTAAATTTAGTAGCATTTTAGATGTACAACTTTTACTTTGTATTGTATCTCACAATCACAAACGATTCTTTAAAAACGTTGGTACAATAATTTAATTAATGTTCAGTGCTGGGTAAGTCGTGCGTAAATAACGTTTCATTTATTCATTCGTTCAATTACTTGATGGTGCAAATAAATCAGCAGACTCTATTATTTATTGTTTGTTTGGGAGAGCATTTCAAGATTGTCTGTTGGTATTTCGTGTGTTCACAAACAATACTGGGTGTAATGTTATAGGCTGCGTACATTCGCTAGGATGTAAATGTATTCATAGAACGAAATAACTTTTACTTTTTAAGGACACTAAAATAGTTAAAAATAATTTCTCTCCCAAACAAAATTAGCGACTTAGCTAGTCTCATACATAGAATGTACAAACTGCTTTAACATCCGGGCCGGGCTTTTTTTGTTTCATTCATATTGCAACTCATATATTTTTTTTTATGTAGCCTGTATCGTGTAACTCATATTCCTGAATTAAATTTGTTTGTTTCAGAGGCAGAGTTTAAGTATAGATAATTTCATTACGAAAAATAACCTTCTAATTAAGGTCTCATCCAATTACTGGTTAATTAGGTATAACTGTTAATTGAACCGAGTTTAATTAATCACAATCAATAGGTATGCGATATTAACTGGCACATATTCTATAAATAGACTACGAACGGTCTTATTGACTTATCCTTTGGGCGCTTTTCCACTAGACGGCACGGCACCGGCAACGGCGACGGCACGGTACCGTCGACGGTATCGTGGATGACATAATGTATGAAAATCAATGAAATTATATGACACGCTTTTCCACTTGCCGGCACGGCACCGGCACGGCATGTCATCGATTCCCATAGGTATTGTCACGTGATCATCGCCGTGCCGGTGCCGTGCCGTCTAGTGGAAAAGCGCCCTTTGGTTGGAAAAGTTGGAACAGTAAAACTAGCAACTTGACTCGAGCACAGTAAGATATAAGTTGGAGTTAGAATGTTGGGTCCTCGAAGTTCTCGCAGCATGATAAGAGGTTAGATAAAATGCTTGAGACTCCTTGTAGGTTTTCCTATACATTGTAAATATATACCCAACTTAATATTATGATTTTTAATGTTTTTTTCAATAAGGAGTGCAAAATGTTTACTACGAGGTTAATTTTTTTTTTTTTTTTTTTCATGTACTAATGTAATTATTTATTTACGAGGTTAATTAAATTAGAGCAATTGTCAAGCTTAGGTTCGTATTTATAAAGCGATCTCAAGATTGAGCGCAATATAAAGCATGGATTTGACAGGTCGTTTTGTACTGAAATGACATTTCTGATACGAACTCAAACTCGCTATGACTCTTGAGTGCGGATTATAAATACGGGCCTTAATGTCAAATAAAATGTGTGTTGCTAAATAGTACCTACCGATTCTAAAATTATTTACACCATACTTGATTTAAACGTGCCTATATAGTTTATTGAAATTGTAAAGGTCAGGAAGTGTAGGTATTTTATATGATTTTGCACTAAACTTGACTCGTAAAAATTTAGTGTATTTTCTCTTACTTTTAGATGCCATCTTATTTCATGATGCCATATTATTCTAAAAGCAACAAGACAATTGCAAATTTAGCCAAAGCAGGTATCTTCCCAAATTGTTCATAGATAGGCTATGATTTGATTTTAACATGGAGGCATATTCTGGCACCCTCGCCCCGTCTTGAATACCTATGCGAGCCCATTCTGCGGCTCCCAGACCTCATTGTTAACTTGCCAGTGTGCCGTGTGGGTGGACTGGTAATGAGATACGCGATTCTAGGATAAAAGTATCATTACATTGTTAAAACCGGTGCTATAATATGTACAAAACTATTTTCACTTAAAAATATTTTACTTTTATGAATATCTAGTAGGTAAATGGTCATTTGAGTTGAAGGGCCAAATGACTACCTAACACTGATGTTTAAATACATGGTTTAGTGTACGGGACAGCTTCCCGCAACCTGATAGGGGTTGCTCGGTCAAAGAAACATTAACACTTCAAGTGTCAATAAATTAAAAATAAAAGATACTGAACTACCTTCACAAAGAAATTCTTTCAGGCAATGACAATTCTGCTTCTCCAAACAAATTGTTAATTTTGTAAGGAAGTAATTTTTTCTTATTTTCTGAAAGAATTTCCCTGGTGAAAATTGTTCAGTTTCGTTGACTAGGCAACTCCTATCAGTTTGCAAGAAGCTTTTCTTTACATGCGGTATATTTATACCGCATTTTTACCGGTATATTTATTTAAAAACTCTACTAACTCTGTTGCTTTCAATATATTAATCAGCTGTCTTTTACAGGAAGTGCCATGGGACATCATCGACCGCTGCGCGCTGCCGATCGTGCTGTGCCACGCTTTAGCCGTGGTGCTGTCTACTGTGCTAAACGCGCTGCACCTCAGCCAAGTGTCCGCCTTCACGCTCTTCCTCTGGTTCTCCATCTCCGTGGTCGGCTCGCTGTGGTTCTATCATAACCTGCAAGTAAGTGCATCAACCGCTTATTGTGCTGATCCAGGTCTATAACGTCAAAAACGCATCTAATAAATACAATTTTTAATATTTAAACACAGCTTAAAGTTATACAATTCAGAGTCCGCTACTACAGTACTCTATAAAGTCCGTCTAAAAGACGCCGCCAGAGAAAAAAAAACGTTCGGTACCTAATACATACTTACATATTTATAGAGTTTTAGATTCACTTCATTTGTCCCTGCCTTACAATGTAAGCGTTGGATGCTAAAAGTGATAGTTTAGATTCTTATGGACCTTTTCGAGAACCTATTTGAATTTCAAAGGTGTTTGATCTCGCCGAAAGAGTCTGCCACTAAGTACGTTATTTATAAAGTGACCGGGCACTTTTGAACTTCATCGTCTGCTTGTAATATTTATTAATGAGTATCAAAACGTTTTTCCTGTTACCTGTCTTTCCTCAAATAAACTGTTATGTTACGTAAAAAACGAAAATAAGAAAGTGAAAAGCGTAATGTTTTCTGTTTCTTGAAAATACGCAACGGGAGAGCTTGAGAAAGGTTATATTTAAGTGCGAAAAGCAATACTTAGTTGAATAATTTATGAACAAAAAATACAATAATATCAGTAGGTACAGTCAGTAAAAGCGATTTCTGGGCAGGCCCGCTCAAAACGGATGAAATTATTTCAGGAAATTATTAATGGATTTTCATGAATTTTCGTATATTTGTTGCAGTAAATGAATTATGCAAATTTACATGACAAACCAGTAATAACTTCCTGAAATAACTTCATCCGTTTCGAGCGGGCCTGACCAGATATCTCCTTTGCTGACTGTACTAGCTTCTATATTAAAATAAACTAGGTAAGGAGACAATTTATTGTAAATATGTATATAATCATAAAACAATAAGGCTATTTATTTAATACATGATATTCTCCATAATAGCTTGATCTGACGCAATGAATATTAATTTTTGAATAACTGAATACAAAACAAATTAATTTCTCTTGGGAGAAAGCAGAAGCTGATTTATGAAAAGCAAAAAGGGGTATAGAATTTATATGAAAATTTTTCACTGACACAATCAGTATATGTCTGAGGATTGCTACTATAACTATATCAGTCCACTGTAAAACATGATGAATAGTCCCATAATAGAGGTATTTGCCATACTCCGTCCACCACTCCTAAAAAGTGAATTAGCGAGCGCAGTGCAAATATTTATTTATATTCACAGTGAATGCTGCTCTCTGTTTAATTAGGATTTATTCCGCATTTCCACATAATATTTATAGTTTTCCCATAAATATGACATTTTCCTATTGAGGATAATTTATCAATTTATCAGTCAAAAATCTTTTTTAGGCCCGTATTTATAATCAGCTCTCAAGAGTGACAGCGAGTTTGAGTTCGGATCAGAAATGTCACTTCAGTACAAAACGACCTGTCAAATCCATACTTAATATCGCTCTCAAACTTGAGATCGCTTTATAAATACGAGCCTTTTAATCTATCACGTAGTTACGGGTGATTCAAACAAATACCATCTCGTTATATTGATTGAGTGTTAAATTCTCCAAATGTGTTGTCTTTTCGAAACATATCAAAGTTGGAGTATCTGCATGCCAAAGTAGCAGCGAAATGCGTCCCAAAATACCGATTTGGAAGCAAACAGCATTCTTAGAAAATCTTTATTTGTCGTTGAAATATATTTTTAAGGAAATTCTGTATCAAAAGCTGACTCATACTAGCGATAACAGTTATCGTAAAAGCGTGCCTCTAAACACGAAGTCTCTTAGGTGGAGTAGATGAGATTATAAAAGACTTTAATGGAATGAACAATAATACGTAAAGACCTTTCCCCGCCTTTTGAAAGCGTCATAGATAATACTTAACTTTTAATAAGCTTAGTTATAACTCCTTGTTCATAATCTTTGATGTTTTCTTTTGATGTTTTTGGTAAAGAATTTAAAAGCTTTTATTTTTCTTAACCTTTATCAAAATGAGTTTTGCTTAAATGCCATACTATTCGAGTATGAAAATACATTCCTTTCCTCGTTCACTGAAGAAATATTTTTTTGCTGCTTCAAACTCTCCAGTGGAGGTCAGCAAAGAAGCTGTTACGCACATACATACACTCACGTCTGCACTTCCTTAAGGAGTAAACAGTGTAATTGGTATTCCACGATGTTTTCGTCCCGTTTGTATTGTAGGTCAGTTCAGGAAGGACTATCTATTAACTGTTGTAATATAGGTTAATCCTACTAAATACGAAAGTTTGGATGTTTAAAGGTTTGGATGTTTGCAAGTTTGTTATACTCAATCACGCTTCAGCCACTGGTTGGATCGGTAAATACGACAATAATATAAATATTTATATAATGTATTCGGAAGTACGAGAAAATGAATAGGGATACCTTTTTTTTCATGTGGGTTCATATCTTTGAAAAGTAAGTATTTTTCTAAAAGAAACAACTAATAAGCCAATATAAATATCAAAACAGAACATAAAGGTTGGGAGCGCTTTACAACCATTGCTCGAAGTTACTTAGGGCTAACACAAATACCAAAAACAACTACTGTTTTCATCATTGCAAATATTAATCTGTACCTAATTTAAAAACGTTTAGCAGTTTTAGCAGTTTAAGGGTTGGCTGAACCACAACGGCTTAGAAAATGGCTTGAATCCCATACCGGTCGTTAACACCCACGCCGCGGAACATCTCTCACGGAAATCCTTCGTACATCCGCCCACAACGCGAAAACAAATGCCAGAGACATAACGTTTATATTAATTATCCACCAAGCGTAAACTTTAGAGCTGTGCCGTTAATTAGAACGATCATGTTACATGTATAAATGATACCGTAACGTTTGAAACTACAATTTATTTGAACAATAGACTTTCCTTAAGTTTTATGTAATTTAATTTTTCTATCGAGGTTTTTTAAAAATAGAAACTGTACCTGTATTTTTCATGATCATGGCTTAAAACACTACGATATTAGGGCTCGTATTTATAAAGCGCTCTCAACATTGAGAGCAATCTTAAGTATAGATTTGACAGGTCGTTTTGTACTGAAATGACATTTCCAATACGAACTCAAACTCGCTGTCACTCTTGAGAGCTGATTATAAATACGGGCCTAGAACACTGAAGATTGGTTTAGAATGCAAACTTATGCCCACCCGTGTAAGAATCAGCACGGTACATGCGCCGGGCGGGGTAGAGCGGAAGACGCAACTGCCGCCCTGCAATTCGCACATTTAGTAAGCGCCGCCCGTTCCCGTGGCCATGACATAAAATTAATGTACAGTTGGATTCTAAACATTTCACATATTCTTATCAAATGTCTTCGTTGTACTAAGTTGAATTCTAAACAGAGTACTTAATTCCTAAATTCTGATTATTTTCTCAATAATTAGCTCATTTTGAAGCATATAAGCTCATGTGACGACACCCAAACCTCTTTAAACAAATCAAAAATGTCTTTTCAAATCCAAATCTATCTGTATTGTGAGAACGCGATTCTGCGTGGGAGTTTGCGAGTCGGATATTGCAGCGATCAAGAAATACAATATCATCTAGCTGGAGATGTTTTCAGTGAAAGGTCAGCAGTCGTGCCAAAACGACGATGACGCATTCGTGGCTTCCCGGCGGAACATCGAGACGCTTCTGTAGAGAAATAAACAACCGCCATGCGTAGGCGGGCATAAAATACCCCTAAGTTAACGATTAAGTATATTCTTTGGGGTATCTAGGTTGCTTGCTAGTAGAATTATTTTTGAAGTGAAAACTTCTTTAGCGGCGTTGTGCACTTTTTTGGGATGGGTAAAAAACGTAAAAAATGTTAAACTCGCGTCAGGGTTTAATGACCGTAAAAGCATTCAGCCGTATGTTGGCTTTAGTAAACAGAAAAGAAAAGTGTGAGTGAATAACATACATAACAGTCTATCAAACAGTGATCGTCGGCTATGTAAAATAATGTTGAAAGAAAAATATGTTAAGTGATCGGTTAATAAAGTGGTGGGATCCATTAGATATTATTTGGCAATTCGCAGGCGCCCCGCCCAGTGCGCCTCCCTCGGCCATCCATTGAACCCAGGGGGTCCTCATGCATATTTTAACAATCAGCACTTTACCGAACATTCCTGCAAAAAATATCGGAAAAATTGCTTTCATTCATTTTTATCTCGTTATAAGCCCAGCACATGTTTCTGAAAATTCATAAAAATTTAACGAAATATAACAATGAGGAACTGTTTTCCAGAGTAGCAAATACGAGTAGGTGGCCTATTTGATGCGCGCGCTCGCGGTTCTTTACCTGTGTCTAAATTCTAAAGATAGATTGGCATTTTAGTCTAGTCTAAATAATCTATAAATATCCGGCACCTGCCTCTAACCTGTTTATATTACTAATGGTTTAGGATGGCACGCGTGTATGCTAGTTTAATATCAAATTGTTTTCATAAACAATATACTACCAACCACGCTGAATAAATGTGAGACGTTATGAATGCCATAAAAGTTTTATAGCTCTTCCGTGGCGTCGCTTTATTTTTCGCATAATGAACTAACCGTATTAGTAGTACCTATGAATTTTAATTAACTTTCATGCAAGAGATGAACTCACTTAATAGAATACACAAAGTTCGTGGTATTTAATTTTATTATAACCACCGCAGAGAAAACACTAGTTTTATTCTGTGTTGTTTACTGCATCAAAGGTAAGTAAGTTTTCTGATGCCTTAAGCATAAGTAAATTGTTTAAAGGTCAGACGCAAAATAAAAATAAGTTAGTTTTCTAAGAAGATGGTGTAGCCAAGAGCAAGTACATAGCTTTGCCCTGGTACGGTAAATGTCCCGCCCACGCCTTAACTCGCACTTTCGTGGTAACCTAGCTCCTCAGGACATTACCGCAGGCGGTGTGCTATCTAACTCAGTACACGAAGGTAGAATAAGAGAACTCTTACAGAACCTCAGGCGCCGAGAGGACTGCTAAGAACTAATGCTGCCTAACCTTTACGCTGTCCTAGAGGGCAGTAATCAAGAGTAATCAAAAGTTCAGCACTGAAAACTTATTCATCTTTTAATTTGATTCTCAACTCTTCTTTTAAAACTTTATTATTTTTAAGTAGGTATACTTTGTACTATAATGAATAGAATATTCATTCAAAAGTAGCAAAGTATCAGATTTTAATAATTACTTTGTTCTAACTTGTTTGATATTTAATTAATATGTTATTATAAACATAAGTGTGTGAAACGAATTTCATGGTTTACAAGTCTGTTCTGAATGTGGTTTCAGTGATATAGGGTAAGGGTCTATTCACACCGGGAAACGACACGACGCGACGCGGCGCGCACTCATCAAGATCGTGATACAATATACAACTTTATTTACTATGCAAAAATACAGCTATTTCTATTTTGTGGTACAACGAGATGTATTTCAATTCTTCAAGCAGCTTCGCGGCCTCGCTTTCCAGTGTGAACTGACCCTGAGTTTGGTATATAAAGTACTAGCTTTCCGCCGCAATGAATACTAAATGATTTTTCCCGTTGGAATGATATATTTATTCGCGATATGCATTATAGTCCTTGAAAAGCTATACGTAAGAATTACGTAAATGCAGTTAATTGTATCGTCCCACACAGCTGGCAATAGAATTTGTGCATCTCTTGTTTCAAGTACCTACACGGAGTGCAAGAGACAGCGTACCGCAACAAAAAAAAATGGCTTCCTTATACAAACTGTCGGTGGTAATTTTGCATGGAGGAGTAAATTTTTTTCATTTATTTAAAAAAAATTCTAGTGAAAGTTGTTCAGTTTTAATGACTGAGTAAGTAACCCTTATCAGCGGGAAGCTGTCCCTTACACCGTTGTATTCGATTGCATTCGATATTCCCTGAAATTTTCCTGAAAAATGACTAACAATATGATTACTTCATCAAAGTATCAGGTAATAAGATTTCGCTTTCATGAAATAAAAGCATTATTTCCGCTGCTGCTATTTATACAGTGAAGACTAAAATAAACATTGTTGAGAACACATTGCACTGAAATCAACTGTCGCACGATACTTATTACATTCACCATGGTTGTCTGTCTACATTCATGACACCAATTCTTTCCTATCAAAACCCTACTTCAAATCCATTTCATGACGATAAAACTGTCGAAGTGATCAAGACCACCATGAGGCCACCATAACTAGATTAACGTGCCTTTCAAATCACGGAATTGTTTATTTATCTAACAATCAGAGAATCCATATGTGGGTACAATTTCTAAAAGGATATAATGACTTTGAATGTGTCTCATACTCATCAAACCTCCAGATCGAGAATCCAATAGTCCACAAGGTTAATAATGAATTTGGGCGAGTGCGCTACATGTTGGGGGAACTGTCAAAATATGGCCACCTACATTAACCATGTTTCTGCAGGAAATACTCTTTGGCAGAATGTAGAACAAGGAGTTTTTATTCTGAGGGTCACACGCATTGCGATTGTACGTGATACAAGTAGTTTTATACTGAGTTGACAGCAATGATGGCTTCGTAAGTGCCTTATGTTCGCCTCTTTCATTCTTAGCGTGATGACAATATAGACTACTAATAAACCACAGAGGCAGATAAACACTGTTATTAGTGCCAATTTTCAATTTGCGTGATAGTAATTTGTTGTAAATGTCGCTCCTGTGCTAAAACGCTCGATGCCTGACTGTCGTTCGACAACCGATTTTAGTGTAGCTTACACTTTACAGTCGTTACAGTGTATCGGGTGGCTCCGTTCCCACGCACCCTTTACTCCCGCTCATTTTGTTTTATGAGCTCGATACTCATCATCGGTAAATTCACGCAACTCTGCCCTTCGTTTATTTGTGATGTAATTCAATATTTGTTCTCTCTTAATGCCCTTTGGTAAAGCTTATTTACAGATTTTTAATGATACGTTTATTGCCTCAATTTGAAGATACATCTCGGTACTGTCATCGCGCTGTACGCCACGTCGCGTCGCTGACCCTGGGTCTGTTGGGGCTGTGTTAGATGAATTAATAAAATACAAATCTCAATGATGTCTCCAGATTTCTATAACATGATCAGGGAAAGAATAAAAACTTACCAGTCTTATGGCATATCACATTGTCATGACATCCATGTCGTGTAGAAAAGCCATGATGCATTCTTAACCCAATAAATAAGCGATGAGTATTTCTACAGATTTTTCAGTCGCTCATAGCGGCAGCTCCTCAATCCCTAAATTTTCGTACAATTATTTTTCTCTCTTACTAGGTACTACTCTTACGTACAAAGGGAATTATGTCACACAGCATTCTGTACCGGGAAATCTATTTTTCAGAAATTATAGGTACCTATGCTTATGTAGCAAGTACTTACATAAATCTCCAAACGCTTGTCAATTTAAAAATAACTTAAGAATAATTTAGTACTTATAAACAAAAAAAATATATTTGACAGTCGTCATTTACATTGACAAAGGTTATAAGTACGACGGCCATTAATTTTGTTCAGATTTGTATCGTATGCTCCACGATTTTGAATGTCCGTTTTGTGTAGAGAAATCAAAAATTTAACTTCTATAAACAGTCTAGTGATAGATTTTAATACCTAAGTATACCATGGAGCCGACCTTTTTAAATCGTGTTATAATTTAATTTCGTGTGAAGACCAATTTCTTGAAAGCTTTTTCCTTGAAAACGCAGAGTACCTCTTACACACTGTATTAATTAAGTTCTTGAAACGAAGCAGAGTGATCGTAAAATCCAATTATACATTCACCGAAATATACCGTGATTTAATGTTTGTTGAAAAATTCCAAAACTGAGTCAGCAATTACAGTAGACATAAAATAATTGGTATTTGTAATTTTCATTATGATTATGAGTTTTTTTTTTCATATTTTTAATTTGGATTAGTTAGGATTAGGACCAAGAGCAAGCTCATCGCAAATAATTATTTTTTACTAGTTATATATGTTTTGAGATTTTAGCGAAAATCAAAATTGAGTTAAAATTAATTATTAATTATTTAGTGAAATATCGAGGTAACAATAAATATAATCGTGGGAAAAATCCCGTTCAAAATAACAATCAAATTATCAAAGTATAAGTTTAATAAAATCATCGTGATTATCAAGTAGACGCAACCAGCTACGGCATACGTAAGCATAAACAATTAGCCCTGTAACAGACATACACTAAAAGGCAATCTTAATGAAATCATAAAATTTTTGCTAGTCTAGAATTCACACTTAGGCTCGTATTTATAAATCTATCTCAAGGTTGAGAGCAATATTGAGTGCGGATTTGACAGGTGATTTTGTACTGGAATGACGTTTCTGATACGAACTCAAACTCGCTGTCACTCTTGAGAGCTGATTATAAATTTGGGCATTAATCACTTGAATTTAAGCTCGAATATTCAATGCGCTATCTGTGTTATTCTAAGTCAAGTTAATTGCCTCGAACTATACCGTCGTACGTCATCATGTTTACGCACGCAGCACCCTTCAACTGGCCCGGCACAGGCGCCTTTACCCTAATAAAATATTCACTATTATAACGGATATCAATCAAACTGTCGCCGTCTATTTTCGCTGAGAACTTAATTTCGTCGTTGACTGTTAATCTGATTGTAGTTTTCCACGCCGCGGTTTCCCCGGTGGGTTTAAATATATTTTCAGGAGGTATAAATAAGTGTATGTTACTTTTGGGTAAGAGAATGGCCACAATTTGGCATAAACAAGATTTAACTAAAATAAAACCATACCAGTCATTTTCTGTCTTGAGCGAACAGAAAAGGTTGGCAGTATAGACGGACTTATTATAATTGTGTCAATTCAAAGTCTATGGATACTTATACGGGTCACGACTTAGAAATTTTTGAACGAGTTCTATGTGACAGGATTATAATATAATTTCTGTTCGCTCTAGACGGAAAATGACAGGTATGGTTTTATTTTAGTAAAATCTTGTTTATGCCAAATCGTGGCCATTAGATCAGAAAAGGATAACCCACCTCTATACCTAACCCAAATCGTAAATGATGTCAGAATTAGTTCTTGGTTCAACAAACAAACAATTATTTTCTTCTTTATAATTCTAGTATACCCATATAAACGTAGGTAGCAGTCATTTACTTAACAGAAATAATTAATTAAAGGGAAACAAGTTATTTTGTAACGTGTTTGCTTAACGTGCCTGTTTATATAATTTTGCGATTTCTTTATACCCTGTGTCTGACGTGCCTGCGGACTTTTGTAATCTGGCAATTTTTTTATGCTTGCTTGTGTGTAAGGTAAGGACCTATGGGTCGCTATTCTGGCAAAACCAAGACATGTACTCGTAAGACAGACAGGAGACGATGACGGAGCGAAAGTGATATATATGTCGTGGCCATATCGTAGAATCGTCCATATCATGAAATGCTCGACAATTTCATGAAGGGGTCGCATTTCATGAAATGTTTCACCATCCATTGGTCATATCATGATATTGTGCCTTGGCCAAATCAATGATAAGAAATCGTTTGTCGATATGGTCAACTAAACGCGCGGCTACTTCATCAAATAGTCAACATTATGTTGATCATATCGTAAAATGGTTTCATTAATTCCCGATAGAGGCGCTGGAAGCACTTTGTTTATGAGTCAACATGGCGGCCATTGACAACAATATTGTTTCTCGCAATGAAAAAGGAAATAATTTATCATTAAAAGACGAAGAAAGTGATTACATTATTATGAAAAAGTACTCGAGTATTACGCAAGTCACGCAAATACCGTACAAAATTTAAAAAACCGCAGAGTTTGGAATTTTTACGATATGGCCAATCATGGATGACAAAATCGTTAAATGTTCACTATTTAATGATCTGGTCAAATTTAGCTGCCCACATCATGAAATGCGACCATTTCATGAAATTTTCGAACATTTCATGAAACGGGCAATTTTACGATATGGCCACGACATATAAACTAATAGCGACACTGTCGTTTTATTTAAATAGGCATATACCTCAAATAAACCTAATAGTGTCGCTCTTGGTTCATAGATCACTTTTCAAACAATTTTGCTTTGTCTCCTTTATCGTTTCCTGAAGAAGATATAGAACAGCAACCAAAGCGCGTGCACAGATATAAATGTAAAAAACTTTCTTTTTCAACTTACACCTTTGTTGGCAGGTAACCGCAGCGGGTAAAGCTGTGCTAGTAACCGGCTGCGACAACGTACTCGGCAACGCGCTCGCCAGGAAACTGGACGACCTGGGCTACCACGTGTTCGCGGGCTTCCAGAGCAAGGCTGGCAACATTGACGCGGACTTGCTCAAAGAAGACTGCTCCGGCAGGCTGCATACATTGCAGCTTGACATCACTTCCGAGACTCAGGTATCTGCTAGTTTCCTTCAAGTCAAATCAGCAAGTCTTTAGGAAACTGGACGACCTGGGATACCACGTATTCGCGAGCTTCCAGAGCAAGGCTGACAACATTGACGCGGACTTGCTCAAGGAAGACTGCTCCGGAAGACTGCATTGCATACACTTGTAGCTTGACATCACTTCCGAGACACAAATTTGTTGTCAAAGGTTTAGTCATTGTATGGACTCAAAGATCTTTGATGAATATATAAAGGAACAAGTTGTATGTGGCAGGTATTGTTCTCAAAGATTATTAAGTTACCAATGACTGAGAAATATACCGTGGGTTTTTTGAGCAAAGCTGGTAACATCAACTCGGACATGCTCAAGGAAGCTTGCATACACTGCAGCTTGAGACGTCGGAGATACAGGTTTGTTGTCAAAGGTCTAATCTAAACCTTTGGCAATGACTAATCATTGTATGAATCCAAAGATCTTTGATGAATAGAAAGCAACAAGTTGCGAAGAAAGATGTCAGACTTTACTAATAATTTATGATAGTTATATATAATATAAAATAAAGAGTTAATAAAAAAAAAGAGGAACGTAAAACGACGTAAATAGAATATTATTTATCTGAGGATCATAATACTTAATACAAGAAACAATGTTCCCTTACCGTAAACGGTTTTCATGTATTCTGTAATGATAACAATCTCTGAAGATCGTGCCACTGGCATTTTGAAATTGAGTTCTAGCCGCAGAGTCAACTTACTTTAAATTAGATCCTTTGTAAAACAGTGCACTGTAATAGAACAACAACGTACAGTCAGCAAAGGAGACATCTGGGCAGGCCCGCTCGAAACGGATGAAATTAACGGATAAATAATTTCATCCGTCCATATATTATATGGATTTTCCATTAATAATTTCCTGAAAAAATCTGATCCGTTTCGAGCGAGCCTGCCCAGATGTCTCCTTTGCTGACTGTACCTTTATTTCATGGCTACACTTTACTTTTTATTTCTATAACACAACGCTAAAATATGGAGTGATAAATAAGTTTTTAAAAGGGGAGGCCTTTGCCCTGCAGTGGGACATCCCAGGCTAACAAAAAAAATGAATCCATCCATAAAACTGAACAACTTTCTTGCTCCAGTAATATTGTAAGGGACAATGTTTTTTATTTCTACATGATCATCGTAGGAGAAAGTTGTGCAGTTAGGTTCATATCCTAAAATTATGTTCAGGTTTGTTATTTTATAATCTGTATTGTATATCCAGTTTGTAAATCGCAACCCTGCAGATTTGTAGATAGTATATTCTCCCTTTGCTAGCTGACGACAGTATAATGTACAGAAAATTAGGCAAACTTAATCAGCGCGCTCCGATACAGTTGGTTAGGCTCCAAGATGGGAACGAAGAGAATACGGCCCCACATTACCATTTTACACCGGGTGTAAGGGACAGCTTCCCGCAAACTAATAGGGGTTGCTCAGTCAACGAAACTGAACAACTAGCACCAGGATTGTTTTTCAGGAAATGAAAAAAAAAATGCTTTTTCATACAAAATAACCACCTCGATCGGACAATTTGTATGGAAAAGTTGGTGATAGTTGTTCAGTTTCGTTGACTCAGTCATCAGTTTGCGGGAAGCTGTCCCTTACACCCCGTATTAGCCTAATTTTATACCTCAGAATACACTGGTTTGCATCAAGATTTGTTAAGTTGGCGTTATAATACAGTAAATGAAATTACGATAGATCTTTATTATATAACGATATTTTTAATAATCTGCTTACTATTATCAAATTAAAAGGTTCTCTTTGAGATTAAAGTATAACTTGTACCGCTCGCAGCAACTGTAACATTTTTACTTTCTAGTAAATTACCTACTTTTGGTAAGCTACAAAAAAATAATTTACTTCCCAGTTCCCAATGCCGAAATAACCGCCCACGTTATCGCCGCGACTTGCTCCCAAATGAGGCTAAAACTTCGTTTAATTTGGCTGTACATACCGGGTGTAAGGGACAGAGTACCAGAAATGGATAGGGGTTGCTCAGTTAACGAAACTGAACAACTTTCAGCAGGAAATTCTTCCAGGAAATGATTATTTTTTTGCTTTTCTATAAAAATTGTCTGATCGAGGCGTTTATTTTGTATGGGAAAGTAAAAAAAAAAACCTGGAAGAATTTCCTGGTGAAAGTTGTTCAGTTTCGTTGACTGAGCAACCCCTATCAGTTTCTGGTACGATGTCCCTTACACCCCATATAAATATAGCGAACCTTCTGTAACTTCGCCGCCTTTAGCTCAAGTTACCTAGATACTTTTATTTCCATAAAACACAAATAAACGTAACAAAAATAAACGTAACTTACCTGAAGGTGAACGACCTCGTGAATGCGCGAATAATATTTGTTTTGTTTTGTGTAGCAAAATCGACACAGATCATTTGACAGTTTCCCGCCCCAAACTTGGTTAAGATTAATTGCCGAAATTCCTAAGGCCCGAGGAGCTTCACGGTTCGGGGCGGCGTTGGCCGAATTTCTTTCGAAGTTACATCGTTAATTGAGTTTGTTATTGTTTTGTCTTAATTATCTGCGATTTAGGGAGCGTTCTATTTTTGAATAGTTTTAAAGTAACGTACTCTACATTTCAACCAACGTGACACGGTTAATTATTATAAGTTCGGAGAGAGAAAGTGAAATATCCTTTATTTACATAATACTTAAATGGCCACCACCGTTTTGGACGCATTAATAAATAATAAACACGTATTCGGCTGAAAACTACCAAATCAGTTACCTGCATTTAAATTAATAATCTCACAAAATCGTACAGTAATTAAGTTTGTCTATGGTAGTTATAAAATAATAACATTATAAAAGACTAATACGTGTATTAATATCAACGGCGGTGGTAATCTATTTTTCGGCTGCTAACCGTGCTGCTTGCTACGCAACTAGTGCTGAACTCTGTCGGCATTTTCTGTAACTTTACTTTCATTTTCAGATCTTGTCGGCATCGCTCTACATCGTAGACCATCTGCCAGAGGGCGCTCAGGGTCTATGGGCGATCGTCAACTGCGAGTCTTGGTGTGCACTGGGCGAACTAGAATGGGTTCCGTTCTCTGTCATTCGCCGGGCAATGGAAGTCAACCTGTTAGGTGAGTCTACGAATTTGCTACGAGCTACGAGGCTACGAAACCCGCCTAAGGTCTGGCTACGACCGTAGTAATGCCAAATACCGCTAGATGGCGTTAGGTGTCTCTCTTGAATACTTCAGCTTGTTTCAGCGGTGAGTCTGCGGTATACTTTACCACAGGTTTTACTGTCTATAAAAAAGAGATTAATGCTTCGTTGCTCATCGTAAAATGTTTATATTCCCGTTTAGTTGAAATATTAACATCGTTTGTCCTCGTAGAATTTACCGCATGACAGCATTAATTAAAATATACTTTGCTTCCTGTTTTTAAATGAATTAATTTAAATTTTTTTTAAACGTGAATTTAATTATCAAAATAATATGTTACCACATTGGAAAACAAAAGTATTTACTGAGGCTCGTAAGAGACAACTGATGAAAGGGTCTCAAAATAAATGATGTTATTTAGTTTTACCACCTTAATTGCTGCCGTGTACCCACAGTTTACTCGAAAATTCAATTATCTTCACAACGAGCCCGTTGATGTCCAATAAATAAACAGAGATTCGTCAATACACAAGAAATACACGTGTTCGGTTCGTGTAGGTTTATTTTTCCACAAAGTAACGGAAGAGTCGGGTGTTTGATATGTTTGCGGCAACCTATAGGAATAAATAAATGCCAGATATGGTTTAGTGTTTGTACATAACATTTAGGTACCTACAGGTACCTCAATATATAAAACAGTTTCTTAGCTTAAAAAAAAGAGCGTGTGTGCCGAGCACCAGTGTCAGAAGTGAAACTTCTTTGACATTTCTGACATCGTGACGGCGGGACAATCTAAAATCGTCCCGAAAGCGTCCCGAAGCGACCTTGAAAATTTACTCTCAACGCGCTAAACAAGTTACACTTCAAAAAGTTTTATTAAAGTAAAATTAAACTGAATAAAATTAATAGTTAAAATCCGCATCTGTACCTATAGGTATATGTTGAACATGTATTGTTTTAGATAATTACCTACTTATAATTTGACCTTACTAGGTAACAAATGTTCAAGGATCATTGTTCAAAATTGATGTACTTATTTCGTTTCGCTTCAAACAACGAAACAATACAAGGGAATTAACAATCCCAAAGTTCCAACAAGTAAAACAATTTCTTGAAGAATCTTGACAATGGACCTCGTGAAATTAAATTTAAGACCTGCGTTATACGATCGCTACGTCAAAATTTCTGCGTTAAAATTTATGCCCAGAGAAAATTCGTATCATTTTCTTGGTAATTGAATTAACCTCGATTAATTGTTTCACTTATTTGTACCTAATATTTATATCAGTCTGTAGAAACTCCATAGTAAAAAGGTTTGTGATATTTTGTATGAAAATGATTCATCATTGGTACAGAATAGGAACCAACTCTTGAAAAAAATTAATCCCGATTTTAGTATGGAAGTGCGGCCTCTTATATTCTCTTTGATTTGTATGCTGGACTGTATGTGTTGTATATTATCGCTACAGCGGCGAGGAGTTGCCCATATATATTTTTTTTGAAATTATCCTAAAAAATTGTACTTTCTTTTAGTTGCGACGGCTTTTGATATACCTCATTGTAATTATATTCAATTTTTATGAGCAATATATTTCACCTGTGGTAATTGGACATTCTATAGTGTATAACCCAATTTGGTCGCTTTTCCCAAGAGTGACCCTTTAATCAAATTATTATCTTGCCCCGACATTATTCTGACGTGTCGTAATTGTGATGGATGGATGGAAAGCAAACCCCCAAACACAAGGATCACAAGTTTAAAAGAATTTGCCGATCCATCATAAATGTTGACAGATTCTTTTTCTTTTACATTTATTTTTCAATCCGTTGGTGTTGTTTGTTTTACGGGAAGCTTTACCTATATTACCTATATGAATAGAATGTAGGTATTCCAAATTACACACAATACATCAAAAGTATTACATATGATTCTTAGGTAGGCACTTTGTCAAATAGCGAAGTGTGAAAATAGCTTTTCCTTTGAGACAAAACATGTGCAGTAAATGCACAAGGATAGATCACGCACACTGGAAAGCTTGATAGATGAGTGGAAAATTTAGAAATTTATTGAATTTGCACCTGCACCTCTGTGGTGCGGGGTATTGCTTCTCGCTTAAAACAGCAAGTCAGTTACATTACTAACAGGAACTTTAAGTTTATGTTCACTTAAGTGGTTTTCACACGACGCCGGATGTCGTTTTGAGAGTTGTTGGTTGTTGAATCGCACGAAAATACTGACGCGCGTCAGTATCTGCCACGTGTAACGATCACTAAAAATGATTTGCGTTTTAACGATATCCGTCATCGTGTGAGAACAATTTAAGATCATACTCATTCCTGAAAGGTGGCCCTTAATTTTCCAAACACACTGAGTTTTAAGAGACTTAAATCTGGTAAATATTGGTTGCAGGTCCTTCCCGCCTGGTGCAAGTGATGCTGCCATTGGTGAGGAGAGCGCGCGGACGCATCGTGCTTGCGTCCTCGATCCTGACACACGTGGCGGCGCCAGTGCGCGGCGTGCACGCTGCCTCGCTCGCCGCGCTCGAGGCGATGGCTGACTGCCTCCGCCGTGAGCTCAAACCCCGCGGTGTGGATGTCGTGAGTATCTACGTATCTACAAAGCTGGGCACCGTTAATGAAAAATTTAACTTCGTTAATCGCTAATCCGCTAATCAAAAATTTAACTTCGTTAAACGTTAAAGCGTTACATTTTGAAAGATTTAACGTAGGTTAAAGTTAATCGTTAATCCGTTAACACATAATAAAAAAATATTTTTTTATCCTGTCGTCATGTTTCCTCGTCACACGCACGGCAAGAAATAGAAACTTCCCTAGTTTCATCTCACTAGCTCACACACACATTGCACTGGCGCGCCGCCACCGCACTTGTCGGTTGGCACGAACCATGCCGAACCTGTCCAAACGTGTTCTTCTCAGCGGCGGCGGCGGCGCGGCCGGCAAGGCGGTAAATAGTAGGTACTGGATTAACGATTAACGGACTTAGGGTAAATTAACGGAAGTTAAGCAGTCCATTAACATTTTTTGTAGTTAACTTAAAAGTTAATCCGTTAATGAAAATGTTAACTTCGTTAATTAATGATTAACGGATTAACGAGTTAATGCCCAGCTATGCGTATCTACTATACCTATGACGTCATTGATCCTGACGCAGGTGCACGCTGCCTCGCTCGCCGCGCTCGAGGCGATGACTGACTTTTCTGGCTGCCCCCAGTTCCTGACGCTGCCTTGCGCGCTAAGATGCAGTACTAGGCTATCCTTGTTGAACCTTCACGAAAGATTTTCAGTTATTTTACACAAACTCTACATAGATAGCTCTAACTAAACTCTTCGTATATTTTTGTTAAATATAGCGACCTACAAAACTCACTCAGGCCTAAAGAATTATTCGGGACTCTGAATTGAATATGAACACGTCAGAGTGAGTGGCAGGCAGTTCTAGTTTATTTGCTTGAGCATAATAATTCATGCATGAAGTACATCTACGTACAATTCCATTCTCCATTCTCTAGTGCTGTTTTTATTTCAAAATAAACACAGCATACGAACAATGGAATAGACAGGCCAGGCGTATATGAGTAAACAAAACTTATATTAATTTTCAATTCGTCTAGACGGTCTTGATAATATGTTTTGAGTTCTGCCACCCTCAGATCTTCAAGTAAAGCCCGACGGAAATTCCTGTTACTAAGCTATTTGAAGCGTTTGAGACTTAAAGAATGTTCTTATTTCTACGTGAAATGGAGTTATTTTCTCATTATTTAACTTTTTATGTTGAAAGTTGTTCTTACTTAGCAGTCTAGGATTATTTACTATCGCAAAAATGCGGAATAGGTATTTCTGCTAGTTTTTACTCTGGAACGACATCCCACCCCCACGGGAAACATACTCTATCAGTCTCATACCATATCTACTCTGTCATTAAACCAGTCCGTTTCCGTTAACAAAAATCACCACTCTGTATTCAGTCTAGCTTAGACGATCAACGTAGCAGGATCGTCTCGCAACTCCCTTTTCCTCTATGATACTTGTAACATCCAGCTAGGTATTGTGTTGGTACAATACAATCAATATCTGAGGTCGACTCTAAGTTCTTCGTTCTGAAACATAGCGAAATATATTCTTTAACTTTAAGATAAGAGAATAAACATCAAATTTTAATACTTTACCATAATACCGATACCAATTTACCGATCGTACCGAAATTACCTCTATACCTCTCAAAACCATTTACCCTGTGTACCATTACCTCTGTAAATGTCGTCCTGATTTACCTAAAGAAATAGATAACCCTATATTGAACAACTAAGTACCTTCTGTTCTTTTGTTCTAAGAACCCCTTATCTTTTTAAACTATTTCGTACCTATAATTTTATTTCGATAACAATAGCATCTGAGCAATAAGTGTTTTTAATTCCCTTAACTTCGGTAGACTAACTTTTTACTTTTTAACCAATGATAATCGCAGAATAACAATCTTTAGACAAAATATGATTATGACCTATATATCTTTTTAATTATACCTATACCGTAAACTTCATAAGTTCAAATTAATAAAATTATGTTTTAAACATGAGATTATCGAACAGCCCCTAGACTTTAAGAGTTTTATGTAACTAAATTACTTTGCCTATTATCTTCAACTTCCCAATGATCCTTTACACATGCAACAAAATGTGTGATCATAGTGAAATGACCACACTTCTTAGACAACTAATAAAATAACAGGTACATGATTAAAATTTAATGAACTAGCACAAAATCATACTCAATGATTTTGTTCCGTAGCAACACATGAATCGACACATCCTGGTCACGGTCTCGAAAATGTAGAAAAAGATGACTCTAAAATTAATCGTAAAACCCCAATACAAAATCTCAAAGAACTATTACCCAGTTATACGTGTAAAATCGTGCGATCGCTAAACGCGACTCCGAAGAAAGAACCCTTCATCACCGTTTGTATGGGCTTATATAGTAATTAGAAGTGAGCTTTGATATCCTGTTTTCAATCCTCTAGTACTTTGAAGTTAGAATTCATTTTCATAAATTCTTATGCTAATTCCATATAAAACAGAGGATTTTGAACCTTAACTTCATCGCTCGACCTGTCTTTATTCCTATTTTCATCCATATCACACAATACATAAGATTCACTTCTGCAACTTTCATAAAAAGTCGCTTGGCAAAAGGATATTTACTTTAGCTTTCTGATATTTTCGACCTTCTGTCAATTCACAACAGTATTACTATGAAGATAAAGTTCACCTCACAATAATCATCCGAAATTTACTCTATTCTCGCCCTTATAGCAGTCCAAGTTTGCTACTTCAGCTCATTATCAATCTTATCATTATGACAATAAGGATTTTTTTAGCTGAATCATCTAAAATTACTCGATTCTCGACCTTAAATCCTCTAGCTCAATACTTTCAGTCAATATCAACCTTACGGCTATGCTAATAACGAACAACTTCAAATATCGTTTGACATTTGCTAAAAAGACAAGGCATTTTCGTCTTTAAGTTGCTGGAATATGAACTTTCAGAACATTTACAACCTTATTGCTTCTAGATAAGGATCATATTCCAAATATCAACGAAAATGTGCATGTGTTGTGTTAAAAATATGTCTATGTGTGCTATCCATGGCCCTCGGCTCTTGAAATTCGCTAACTGCAAACCATCATCACCCTTATAACTATGACACTAAGGTTCGTTTTCTAATATCGCCCAAAATGTGCCTGTGCGTGTTAAAATAGTCCTATGTGGTTGTTTCCTACAACCCACCTTCAGCCGTATGCACTAGGAATAAGATTAAATTTTGCTTGTAAGACTTTCTCCATACATTTCATGATACAGAGTACGATAATACTATTACCTCTTCATAAGATAATCCATTTTACTTTTTAAATTCTCATACCAAAGTGTCCGCTGCAATGGTTGTAAAATATACAGCCTTTATAGTTTTAATGTAAATATACATTGTATTTTCGATTGTATGATCGAGTGTAGTTTGAATTAGCTTGCTTTATCATGAAAACAAGCCTGTTTACTAAGATTCTGTGTTTGTTATCAAATTAATGCCCTTTTCCATAGGAATACTGCAACTTTGTTGTGATCATTGAATTTCTATGACCATGTCAATACTTACCATTCTTTAAAGCAAAGGTTCAGATGTTTTTCATGTACATAAATTGAAAACAATTTAATATTTTCTTAGATTGAACCATTCGAAGTTTAAAATATAAGTACTTTATCAGATAAATGTATTTCCAATTCAAAGAATAATATTGCATATTTGTGAAACGGACGGAACCCTTTACATTTGTGAAGGCGTACCGTTACAACATGATTGATGCTGCGATCTTGGACCGTGGCTAATTTCATAGATTGATGAATAGGAACTGTTGATGAAGGCAAGAAACTTACATTAAATCACTAGCACTAAACCAAACATAAAAGGGAATATCATGGTACAATCACGAGGTCAAGAAAATTTTAAGTTTTAAATGACTCCTGACCTGACTCACTTACATTTTCACTAAAGCACGGGTCTCAGCGTGCACGCGAATTAGCGCCAATTTCTCACTATACAACGTAAGTAGATTATGTCACTAACACGAGCGCACAGTAATGTTTATAAATAAACCTGAGTTGAAATGCAGGTATCCAATTCAGAAGCAGGCGCTATATTTAAGGTAATTTAATTAAAACACATAATGAGAATGAGATTAAATAAAAATAATGATCATAACATTTCGAGTAGCTACAAAAGTATATCAACGAAAATTCATTTGCAAATTATTTATGCTTTAAAAACATAGACAAACCACATATACACAGTTTGCTCAAAGCGTCTCCAAATACGTCGATATTGAATACTTCGACACCAAATACAGCTAAATACCAAACATATTTGAAATCGCAATCTGTCCTCGGATAGCTAGAATTTGACTAACATTAATTGGACATTCCAGAAGCTCAAAGAATTTGGATTACACCTCAGATTATACATTCAAAGTTATGAAACCTAATTTATCTCATAAAGAAGTTTAATCTCGTAAGTAAGGACAGCAAAAAGAGTCCCTTTTTGATGCATAATGAATTAGGACTTAGGACATGCTTTGAATTTTTACAAGAGGAAAATTTTCATATAACATTAAATTTTTGGTATAAAATCTCACTTGGCTTTTAGAACCGCCTAAAAGAGCCTGAATTAGGTAGGAATAAAGAGTGTGAGAAAAAGTAATACAAGTTTATTTAACTAACTAGAAATAATATAGGTACTTAATAATAACCAAATATAAAACAAAATAACAGCTCTCGATGAACAATTAAACAACTTGCAAATAACATTACCTTCTTCGGCAAAAGAAAGTATCAAAGCAACTTTGTTTTAATTTTTTTTAAAGTTCTTTACTAAATATAAATAAAAGATTGCTCTATGTAGGTATAACTTTTTTTTTGAATATTTTATGGCTTGGATTCAAGTCCTTTAAGCCAAGTCTTAATTTTGGTCACTACTTATTTTGGAGCACAAGAGTTTACACAAGATGAATGAAAATATTATGCGGAAGTCGCACACGGGTTGAGTGAAGGAATAATGAGGACACATTAGGCGACATCACGTACTTTGCAAGCCTTGGGCGTTCTTACGCTCGCGAAGGTGTATTGGGAACGGGTGATAATAATATTGGATAATATTTATATTGGGACTAAATTTTAGGAAGTTTAATATACATCATGGCTTTTCTTGGCAACAAATATAGCGAAAATAAAGTCTTATAAAAATAATTACTATATGTGTATACATATAAAAAGTGTATAACTAATCCAGTTTGATATATATTCGACACTATATCCTGCATTTAATTGTAATACTCTTGTGGACTTTGAAAAATATAATACTAGGATCTCTAAAAGATTATTATGAGAAAAATTATGGCACTGGGCCAACCAATAGCAATAAAGCTCTCCAAGCCTTTGGTATTTCGAGTAGTTAGAGGAGAAAATACACTTACTCTTAGGGAGCAAAGCGTATAGAAAACAAAAATAATTTTCCTTTAAAATAATCAACTTTTCTTTAAGCACCAAGGGTTCTTTGGTTCTTGTTTTTGTTGTATCATTGTAATCTATTACAGTGACAAATTCCGTATTGTATGCACGAAATGCACCTGTATACCTTAGGATTCACTTAAACCCCGTGTGAGTAATGTATGCCAGAATTTCCGAGTTGAGAACCACATCGTTAGGTGGCTCATCCTTATCTTCTGCTCTCAAGGTAACCAGCAAAGTATATTTGTATGTTTATTTTTAGCTAGTTGAATAAGTATACCTAAGTATTATACTTATGTGTTCGAGTTTGTAGCTATCATAACCTAATTTTCAATAACGTATTTTCGGCCTCAATTTAAGCGACCCAATTTAGACACGATACTTGTGTAAACCAACCATAAGTTTGAGTGCAAACATAAATATTTTTGTGACTCGGGTGTGCCTATACTAGAAGTTTCTTCTCGAAAAGTCAATTAAGTACTATCAGAAATTTTTGTTCATTTCCCGAGTCTAGGCAGCTCCTGCTTAAAGTTGTCTTCACCATATGCTCCATTTTGGTCGTCCACATCTTGCGGGCCTGTTCTAGAAGTTTCTCCTTAGACAACCATTATACTTACAGCGCTCTTAGTGTACTTCTCGAGGCCGAAAATACGTTATTGAAAATTAGGTTATGATAGCTACAAACTCGAACACATAAGTATAATACTTAGGTATACTTATTCAACTAGCTAAAAATAAACATACAAATATACTTTGCTGGTTACCTTGAGAGCAGAAGATAAGGATGAGCCACCTAACGATGTGGTTCTCAACTCGGAAATTCTGGCATACATTACTCACACGGGGTTTAAGTGAATCCTAAGGTATACAGGTGCATTTCGTGCATACAATACGGAATTTGTCACTGTAATAGATTACAATGATACAACAAAAACAAGAACCAAAGAACCCTTGGTGCTTAAAGAAAAGGTGATTATTTTTAAAGGAAAATTATTTTTGTTTTCTATACGCTTTGCTCCCTAAGAGTAAGTGTATTTTCTCCTCTAACTACTCGAAATACCAAAGGCTTGGAGAGCTTTATTGCTATTGGTTGGCCCAGTGCCATAATTTTTCTCATAATAATCTTTTAGAGATCCTAGTATTATATTTTTCAAAGTCCACAAGAGTATTACAATTAAATGCAGGATATAGTGTCGAATATATATCAAACTGGATTAGTTATACACTTTTTATATGTATATCACATATAGTAATTATTTTTATAAGACTTTATTTTCGCTATATTTGTTGCCAAGAAAAGCCATGATGTATATTAAACTTCCTAAAATTTAGTCCCAATATAAATATTATCCAATATTATTATCACCCGTTCCCAATACACCTTCGCGAGCGTAAGAACGCCCAAGGCTTGCAAAGTACGTGATGTCGCCTAATGTGTCCTCATTATTCCTTCACTCAACCCGTGTGCGACTTCCGCATAATATTTTCATTCATCTTGTGTAAACTCTTGTGCTCCAAAATAAGTAGTGACCAAAATTAAGACTTGGCTTAAAGGACTTGAATCCAAGCCATAAAATATTCAAAAAAAAAAGTTATACCTACATAGAGCAATCTTTTATTTATATTTAGTAAAGAACTTTAAAAAAAATTAAAACAAAGTTGCTTTGATACTTTCTTTTGCCGAAGAAGGTAATGTTATTTGCAAGTTGTTTAATTGTTCATCGAGAGCTGTTATTTTGTTTTATATTTGGTTATTATTAAGTACCTATATTATTTCTAGTTAGTTAAATAAACTTGTATTACTTTTTCTCACACTCTTTATTCCTACCTAATTCAGGCTCTTTTAGGCGGTTCTAAAAGCCAAGTGAGATTTTATACCAAAAATTTAATGTTATATGAAAATTTTCCTCTTGTAAAAATTCAAAGCATGTCCTAAGTCCTAATTCATTATGCATCAAAAAGGGACTCTTTTTGCTGTCCTTACTTACGAGATTAAACTTCTTTATGAGATAAATTAGGTTTCATAACTTTGAATGTATAATCTGAGGGTGTAATCCAAATTCTTTGAGCTTCTGGAATGTCCAATTAATGTTAGTCAAATTCTAGCTATCCGAGGACAGATTGCGATTTCAAATATGTTTGGTATTTAGCTGTATTTGGTGTCGAAGTATTCAATATCGACGTATTTGGAGACGCTTTGAGCAAACTTGTGTATATGTGGGTTTGTCTATGTTTTTAAAGCATAAATAATTTGCAAATGAATTTTCGTTGATATACTTTTGTAGCTACTCGAAATGTTATGATCATTATTTTTATTTAATCTCATTCTCATTATGTGTTTTAATTAAATTACCTTAAATATAGCGCCTGCTTCTGAATTGGATACCTGCATTTCAACTCAGGTTTATTTATAAACATTACTGTGCGCTCGTGTTAGTGACATAATCTACTTACGTTGTATAGTGAGAAATTGGCGCTAATTCGCGTGCACGCTGAGACCCGTGCTTTAGTGAAAATGTAAGTGAGGTCAGGTCAGGAGTCATTTAAAACTTAAAATTTTCTTGACCTCGTGATTGTACCATGATATTCCCTTTTATGTTTGGTTTAGTGCTAGTGATTTAATGTAAGTTTCTTGCCTTCATCAACAGTTCCTATTCATCAATCTATGAAATTAGCCACGGTCCAAGATCGCAGCATCAATCATGTTGTAACGGTACGCCTTCACAAATGTAAAGGGTTCCGTCCGTTTCACAAATATGCAAAATATATTCTTTGAATTGGAAATACATTTATCTGATAAAGTACTTATATTTTAAACTTCGAATGGTTCAATCTAAGAAAATATTAAATTGTTTTCAATTTATGTACATGAAAAAACATCTGAACCTTTGCTTTAAAGAATGGTAAGTATTGACATGGTCATAGAAATTCAATGATCACAACAAAGTTGCAGTATTCCTATGGAAAAGGGCATTAATTTGATAACAAACACAGAATCTTAGTAAACAGGCTTGTTTTCATGATAAAGCTAGCTAATTCAACTACACTCGATCATACAATCGAAAATACAATGTATATTTACATTAAAACTATAAAGGCTGTATATTTTACAACCATTGCAGCGGACACTTTGGTATGAGAATATAAAAAAGTAAAATGGATTATCTAGAAGAGGTAATAGTATTATCGTACTCTGTATCATGAAATGTATGGAGAAAGTCTTACAAGCAAAATTTAATCTTATTCCTAGTGCATACGGCTGAAGGTGGGTTGTAGGAAACAACCACATAGGACTATTTTAACACGCACAGGCACATTTGGGCGATATTAGAAAACGAACCTTAAGTGTCATAGTTATAAGGGTGATGATGGTTTGCAGTTAGCGAATTTCAAGAGCCGAGGGCCATGGATAGCACACATAGACATATTTTTAACACAACACATGCACATTATTCGTTGATATTTGGAATATGATCCTTATCTAGAAGCAATAAGGTTGTAAATGTTCTGAAAGTTCATAATCCAGCAACTTAAAGACGAAAATGCCTTGTCTTTTTAGCAATGTCAAACGATATTGAAGTTGTTCGTTATTAGCATAGCCGTAAGGTTGAATATTGACTGAAAGTATTGAGCTAGAGGATTTAAGGTCGAGAATCGAGTAATTTTAGATGATTCAGCTAAAAAAATCCTTATTGTCATAATGATAAGATTGATAATGAGCTGAAGTAGCAAACTTGGACTGCTATAAGGGCGAGAATAGAGTAAATTTCGGATGATTATTTGAAGGTGAACTTTATCTTCATAGTATAACTGTTGTGAATTGACAGAAGGTCGCAAAATATCAGAAAGCTAAAAGTAAATATCCTTTTGCCAAGCGACTATTTTATGAAGTTGCAGAAGTGAATCTTATGTATTGTGTGATATGGATGAAAATAGGAATAAAGACAGGTCGAGCGATGAAGTTAAGGTTCAAAATCCTCTGTTTTATATGGAATTAGCATAAGAATTTATGAAAATGAATTCTAACTTCAAAGTACTAGAGGATTGAAAACAGGATATCAAAGCTCACTTCTAATTACTATATAAGCCCATACAAACGGTGATGAAGGGTTCTTTCTTCGGAGTCGCGTTTAGCGATCGCACGATTTTACACGTATAACTGGGTAATAGTTCTTTGAGATTTTGTATTGGGGTTTTACGATTAATTTTAGAGTCATCTTTTTCTACATTTTCGAGACCGTGACCAGGATGTGTCGATTCATGTGTTGCTACGGAACAAAATCATTGAGTATGATTTTGTGCTAGTTCATTAAATTTTAATCATGTACCTGTTATTTTATTAGTTGTCTTAGAAGTGTGATCATAGT
>JARACY010003182.1:0-35352 GCA_029255725.1 Scrobipalpa atriplicella
GTTTAGGCGTGAAAGAGCAACAAACAAACAAACAGACAGAGTTACATTCGCGTTTATAATAATAGTATGTTAAAAAAACCAAACACGGACAGATTTCCTTTTCGGGAAAAGATAGGTTACACTTACAGATCTTTGTAGGGAAAAGTTGTTCGGTATCTTCATAATTTAATTAAATACTTAACGTGCAAAGATTAATTATAAATAACTAAATTGGAATTAGTTTTATTGCAATCTCAAGATAATAATATGAATAAGAATTATGCATCTTAGTACAGTACCTAATTGCTTATCAAAAACAATTCATGCTGCTGGAGATAAATTAGATTGATCAAAACTTGCAGTACGCACCTTCTACATTTTTTTTTTGTGAAAACAATCTCTTTGTTATTTATAACAATAAAGGTAGCATGTTATGTATGAAATACAATTTACGGTTCACTACATAAAAAAAAAGAAAAAATATTACGCTACCTGATTGAACTGTATCAAGCCTTTGACCTGTTCAAAAACCTCCGTGGCGTTGATCCCTAGGTGTTGGTTGATGTTTTCGATGTTGCTTACAAACTCGGAGACGTTGATGAAGCAACCGGCCCACCACTGCGCCCGCGCCGCCGCCAACCATGCACAATCACCGGCACCAAGTTAGTACAACGTATACGATATGGGGTTGGGGTTAAAACGTGCGACTTTACAACCATAACATATGGATTAAGAGGTGCAACATTTTGATCGTTAACATATTTAAAACCGTGCAATATTCATTTAATTTTTGTAGCAAGGCTGTTAGGGTACCGCTACCACAGTTAGTTGATTAGGAAAGGCAGTGTTCGTGCGAGCGAGGGAAGCGTGCGTCCGTGCCGCACGACTACCTACAACATAGGTGTCCTGCTCGCTCGCTGTGGTGGTGAAGAACGCAACCCAGCTGGCCACGATCCAGCCCACGTACGAGTCCAGAGCTGTCGCGCTATTCAGCAAGGTGGTGGTTTGGGTTTTACGTCGTCGCGAGCAGCTCTCGCCACCCTTCTCACTCTGCGTCCACACACTGCTGGGTGTCGCTGACGCGGCGTCATCACACGGGAGGGTGGACAGGTCACCGATGCAGCGGAACAACACTGTAGCGTGTTATGTGTTGGCTTCAGTAAAACCATGCGACGGCCATAACAGTTTCCGGGAAGACTATCATGCCACACGATAAAACATCCGAAAGTAAAACACACTCTTAATATAGCTCTAAGCGGCTTCAAAATATCAAACAATTAATACCTATACTCTTTATACACAACACATTAATAAATAATTGATATAATTACCCGGTTGACTCTTCAGTGTGTATTTGGCGCATATTCCTTTGTTAATGTGATCGAGAGCAATGGTTTGGGTAAGAGATTGGATGTTCACAGATTCGTGGCAAAACCATTTTGGGTCTTAGCGCTTCGAACGGTGTACCCTTCTGCAGTTCAACTTCGAAGAATATTGTTTCAGTCGGACATTTCTCCACGCAAACCTGGAAAACAGCAAGCAATTAGGTACTGTACTAAGATGCATAATTCTTATTCATATTATTATCTTGAGATTGCAATAAAACTAATTCCAATTTAGTTATTTATAAATTAATCTTTGCACGTTAAGTATTTAATTAAATTATGAAGATACCGAACAACTTTTCCCTACAAAGATCTGTAAGTGTAACCTATCTTTTCCCGAAAAGGAAATCTGTCCGTGTTTGGTTTTTTAACATACTATTATTATAAACGCGAATGTAACTCTGTCTGTTTGTTTGTTTGTTGCTCTTTCACGCCTAAACGGCTGAACCGATCTCGATGAAATTTGGCAGGACGATAGATGGTAACCTGGGGACGGACATAGGCTACTTTTTACCGCGGGAAAATATCTCATTCCCACGGAAAATCTCATTAAGCCGCGAGTGAAACCTATGTGTTAATTCATTCTTACTGAATAACTTTTCCCTAATGAAATGCGATGCAATATGTAATATTAGTAAAAACCCTGAGGCTACTTGTCATCATTACCTACGAGTATTATGCTGCCCAGGAAAGAGTCGTTCGTCGTTCTGTCTTATCCGTGAATTACTTTACTGCAAAATGATATATAAAAATTTAACTTTTTCTTGTGTAGCTCTCGTCTCAGATAGTAGCAGACCTGGTGCAGTCGCGGTGGTACATGCTGGGTGGTCTGGTGGTCGTGGTGATACTCTGCTTCATCTACATCCTGCTGCTGCGATGGGTGGTAGCGCCAGTCGTGTGGACTTCCATCGTCGGCCTCTTCGGGGTCCTCGGCTTTTGTAAGTAACTTTCTATTTAGCCTACTCTAGTAAAGACCTGGTGCAGTCGCGGTGGTACATGCTGGGTGGTAATTTTTTGTTGTAGTCATTTTTGTCTTGCAGGGCTCGATCTTTGGTCAAAGAATAGTCTAATAAGAAGAAGTCTAATAAGAATAAGAAACATTGTTGGTAACCACTATATCCATGACCTTTTATTTATTTATTTGCGTCAAAAATGTTTGTATAGTCTTATTTCTCTCTCATTGCTTATGTCTTTTTTTTTTCCAGCTCTATATCTCTGCTACGGACAATACCAGTACTACAAAGTCCACCCAGGCATGTTCCAGCACACCAACTTGAAGGGTGTGGTGCAATCATGGCTGGCCAACCCCACTACGTGGCTCGTGATCCTGATATTTGTGGCCGTCATCATATTGGTGCTGCTCGTCATTGTGATATTCTTGCGAGGCCGGATAGTCATCGCCATTGCGCTTATTAAAGAAGGAAGCAAGTAAGTATTTTTTCCTGTAACAGATTCACTTCCATCCAATATTGTGTTTCCGAATTTGATTTTGGATTTTGATTCAATCTGGTTCAACCACTTATTTCACTAATATACTCACATCTTTACTTGGAAAATTCTTACTTCCACGTGTATTTAGGTAAATAGGCGTAATGGAACTCCTTCATTTTATGCTGATCTTTCTGTAATGAGAAACGTGACCTTCGTATGTGCTGATATATACGGAACGGATATTTTGATTTGCTGTTTCCTTTTCAGGGCTGTAACTGCAATAAAGTCGACTGTGTTCTTCCCGATATTCCCATGGCTGTTACAATGTGCTGTGATAGCGTACGGCGTCATCGTGCTCATGTATCTGATGTCTATTGGAGAGCCGGCCTTTAAACTTGTCAACTACGATAAAGAGAGTGACCCCAATTGTGTATGCAAGAATGGCATTTATCCTCAGGTGAGTCAGAACAGAACCTCGCATTATAATAAAATTCGAGACGAAATCGATTAATTTTTTTAGTTGCCAAGTAGCCTACACTATTTTTATTGGCTAATAAAGTAAGAGGATTTTTTTTTATCCCAATGGTCAATCCACCACGAACTCATTTACTCGTGAGTGACCGCTTAAAATACGTATGCGTGGATTTAGATGCTCTACAGTTTAAGACTAATTTGGATGACACCACGTCTAAACTGTTCGTATTATTTCTATTAATATTTAATTGTTCTTTTTCAGGGCAACGTCCCTTGCGACCCTTTCACCTTCACGACAAATTGCTACAATAGCGTAACCAACGGGGTGTGTCAGAATGCTACTTGCCACTTCCAGGGCCTTGATAGTCCAACACATGTCATTTATTTACACCGTAAGTACCTATATACCATCACAATCTCTGATCGCAATTCACATTTTTTTTAAGCGACAGATATAATGGAGGCTATTAACAAGTGTAACAAATAAAGATATGACAAAAGTACTAAATAACGATGTGATGAAAGATAGACAAGATCTCTTAGGAGAAGAAAAAAAGCTAAGGCAATATATTACTTCGTAACACAGAGGGTTCATCGGGTTCGTTCATTGAATCGACAACCCAACCCAAAGACTTATCCCACACGATAAAAGAAGATCGTAATACAGGAAGCTTTCAAAGGAAAGAAGAACATTTACTTGATCAATTCATTATTGTATTTTATGACTAAATTATTTACAGTGGTGAACCTGCTTGGTTTCTTCTGGGCGATGTTCTTCGTGAGCGGAGTGGCGGACATGATGCTCGCCAGCACGTTCGCCACTTGGTACTGGACTTTCAACAAAAAGGATGTACCGTTCTTCGCTCTAACAGGGGGCATTTGTAGGGTTCTGATGTAAGTTTCTCATAACTTCTTCTTTTGATGTAAGTTGTTCACCGGACTAGATGGAAACGCATCTTGAGACAGGCTACACCGACTACTTTGTTAACCCTTTACGGCATACGAGTCCAAATATGACCACAATTTTTTTATCAGTTATTTTCACTCAGTAAAGGTAACTAAACAAAAATAAACTATCAAAAATGGGTGGTCATATTTGGACTCATATGCGTTAATGGTTTAAGAGGGAACGAAAAGAAGAAGAAAAAGCACATAATTTATTTAACTTTCTGTGTAGTCTACTGGTCAGAACCTTGGGCTCTCGATTCAGAGATCGTGGGTTCTATTTGCACGGAGATTCACAAAGTTGATATTATCAGTTCATCGCTTTGTGAGATTCTTCCCAGTTTCGTAAGAAAAAGCAGGCTCAATTATCTGATTGACAATTCCATGGTATTTTCACGTTTCTAATACCCATCTCTGAACAAAAGGTACAAACATTTTAATTGTCTTTTTCAGCTACCACTTGGGGACCGTCGCGTTCGGATCCCTCATAATCGCGATCGTGCGCGTGATCCGCGTCATTCTCGAGTACATCGACCACAAGCTGAAGAAGTTCGACAACCCGCTCACGCGCTGCATCCTCTGCTGCTGCAAGTGCTGCTTCTGGTGTCTGGAGAACTTCATCAAGTTTATCAACAAGAACGCATACATCATGTGCGCTGTTCATGGGAAGAACTTCTGCGCCAGCGCTAGAGATGCCTTCTCGTTGCTTATGAGGAATATTGTCAGAGTCGTGGTGTTAGACAAGGTAATTTATTTGGTACTATTCTCCAAATATTATGTGATAAGGTTTAGCTAAGAAAACTAAGCGATATTAGAATTTCTTAGCCACAATATTGGGACTATTGGAGTCATTAATCGCAAGCTGACGAAATTCCCTCTGCTGCTGCAAGTGCTGCTTCTGGTGTCTGGAGAACTTCATCAAGTTCATCAACAAAAACGCGTACATCATGTGCGCTGTTCATGGGAAGAATTTCTGCGCCAGTGCCAGAGATGCCTTCTCGTTGCTTAAGAGGAATATTGTCAGAGTCATCGTCGTGTTAGACAAGGTGATTGATTTGATTCTATTCTGTGATGTAGTATTCAGCTAAGAAATCACAGACCCAGATCTCTTTTTATATTTTTTCGTTCTACAGCAAGACATTCTCTTAGGAATATTTCGTTATAAAGTTTCCTTTGTTTTCAGGTGATGGACTTCATTTTCTTCCTATCGAAGTTGCTGATCTCAATCGGCGTGGGTTTCGCCGTCTACTACCTGATGCAGTGGAACTACGTGTACGAGGTCACATCTGGCGAGCGTCTCAACTACAGCTACGTGCCAGCCGTAATCCTCGCCGTCGCCACCTACCTCGTCAGCACGATATTCTTCAACGTGTACGCGATGGCTGTCGACACACTGTTCCTTTGCTTCTGTAAGTGTTTTGACGACGCCTATCTATACAATCCATCCATAGTGGTAAAGTAAACGAACTATAACTTTATGATTTCTTTCTCTTCAAATTAAAATTGATTTCACGATTTGACACCAGCACGGTTTACGGTGCAGTACAGTATTATGCTTCTTTAAAATAGCCATTTCAAGGGGAAAAAAAAGGTTTTAATAAATACATTCCTTCTAAATGTCTACATCAATATCTAAACGAAGTCAATTTCAATACCTATTTTCGGTATTGATAAAAATATTAATGACTTTTCTCGTATTTTTCAGTGGAAGACTGCGAAAGAAACGACGGTTCGTCCGACAAGCCGTACTTCATGTCGACCAACTTGATGAAGATTCTCGGCAAGAAAAACAAGCACGCATGAATATAGTTATACCAATATTATTATTGACGAAGATAAACAGATGAACGTCTGCGGATTCCGCAGTGACGGTTAATAAGTGCCAAACATCGTAGTACCTAATTGGTACCTACACAAATGCAATCTGTGCTAAGCTAAATAAGCTGAGAGTTGTGATTATATGCCCTTGAATGTGTCACAAATGTGATTTTACATCAGAAACATTAACTTCCTTAATCTGATTTTTTATAACTTTATACAAGTAATTTAGATTTTTATAATACAGTATTTTTAATATAATATGAAAGCATGAAGCCAAATATTAGTTAGAGAGAGTAGTAGTAGAAGTAACGAGTATAGAGATTTTGAAGAATTTACAACAAATAATGGCTATGTTTTGTTAATATAATTTGTAATTTTAATCAAGTATTTTATAATTGAGAATTTCAACGAGAGGTTGTTTATGCAAGTGATGTTTAAATCAGAGTGCCTGTAATGTGAATGTTTTGTAATTTTATTCACACAGTTTTATCGATTGTGATAACATATTTTATATTAATAAATATTAATTAATTTACCTACAAAAGGTTTTCTGTCACTTACCTTCCATCACTGCTCCACAATTTTTTTCTGAGGTATTAAACTTGATAGTCTTGAAACAAAGACTGGTAAGGATCCTTCCACTTACCTTACTCAATTAAACAAATTCTTCACTCTAATATGATACTGTTTATTCTGTGTTGTGTTTGAATGGCTATATCCAACATAGCTTCAGGGTCTAGGAGGTCTTTAACATGTTCATATTTGAGGCTCTCCTCATACGCAAACATGATGCTTGTGTCATCTAACATCATCTTTGAAGCCACTAGCGCTGCAATGCAGTTCTTCACTCGAGCCATTGTTTCTCTGTCTGATCTGCTCACTGGCTAAAAAACAAATAGAAAAGTTATAATATTTATTACTTTTTAACTTGTGCTTATGATTTGGAATGAAGGGGTTAGGCTATACAACCAACCTATGGTTTTTTTACCTTTGTAGAGGAATCTACATGTGGAAGATTAGAGGAATATTTGCTGGTTGGGACTGTGAGATTGATAGTCTTATATAAATTTCATAAAAAATCTGATTGGGGTTCTTTCAAAATTACACACAATTTCTGTATCTATTATTGTTACAAACCTGCAAATCAACATTCTCAATTTCATCTTTATTCTCCTCAACAATGGCATCCTGTTTCTGTGCACTGATCCAGATGTACCCATTGTTGCCTATGATCATGGATATGCCACACGGCAAGTTGTGGAAGTGATTCTTCCTTCTTTTTATTAGAGACGGGAATACTTTCATTAGTGTGCCTTGTGGCAGCTAAAACAATTAAAAAGTTTGTGAAACTCTAGTAGATTGATTGATACTTACTTTCTCCAAGGAACAAAGGTAAAGATATAATAAAAAATTTGGTCCACCCTGTTGGGGGAGGTAATCTGGTGGTTGCCTTCATACTTGAGGTAGGTTAGTAAGTTGTATGTATTAGGAAGTGTTTGTTTGTATTAATTTTGTAATGGATAATTGTTTAATTTAAATGTAAAGGTGCTTGCACATAGCCACAGATTAATGGGTAGATTCACACATTAGTTCACAGTTCACACCCTACGGTATGGTCAGCATTTTAAACCCAGTATTTACAAGTACATTTACAGCTACATTTCAAATGATTGAATGTTATAAAACTATGTAATATTCAGGCTAGAAAGTTTAATAAAAAAATTGATACTTTTTTATACATTTGTTTCATCAGCAGTGTGAGATGAGTATTGATGTCTTTACCTTGCCATATTTCAAACTTCTAGTATGCAGGGAGAGTGATCCATCAGAAAACACACTCTGCACTTCAGCACTAATAAGATCACCTTCCTGGAGGTGCTTCCTCATCATCTGCTCATCTTCAGCTGATCTGCGGCGCTGGGAAAAAAGTAATAATATTATGCTCAGATTGTGAAGCACAATTAAGAGCAATTTTATGATTTTACAACACTTAATATTATGAACGTGAAAGTTTGGATGTTTATTCCTCAATCATGTTTCAACCATTGGTTGGATCGTGATGAAACTGGCACACAGGTTAGGTCCTGGAATAGGACAAAGGTTACTTTTCGCCGCGGGAAAAACCACGGACGGAAAGCTAGTTACCAATAAAACAAATCAATCATATTGTTTGTATTACTTACCAGTTCTCCACCAGGCAGATTTACAGAAGAAAGTTGAAGCACGGAGTCCATTCGTGAGTTAGTCTCGACCTTCCAACGCTTCTGCTGCACCTCCAGCACACGCCCGACAATCACGTCACCAATCTCACCGACGTAACGACTCTTGAGGGGGCGAACGCAAATCAGCTTATTCACTTTCTGCATAACCCCAGCCACTGAAGCTTTCAGATAGTCGTTTTCTGCGTATGTGCCATGGCCTCTAGAATTAATATTTAACGTTAATAGAAAATCATCTTAAAAACGCAAACACAGTAAAAGAAGAGGGCTTACCGCATGAAATCTTCCATGCCTGTTATAACCTCACCCGGAGTATAAAAAGCGGGTAAATCATCGCCAGTAGCAACACAGTGATTAATCCTTTCGGATGCTAATCTTATTGAAACGTGCCCAGTCATATTTTAATTATTCCTGCAGGTTTTATAAATGAAAACAAACAAAAAAAGCGTGCAAAATTTTTGACAGCTTCAAACACAGATTACCTAGTATATATGTCCTAGTATATATGTCAAATCAATTTTTTTTTTTTTTAAGAGTTGGCGTGGAAACAATCTCAATGCTAGTGTTGCACTATATAAAAAAAAAACATTAAGAATCGACCGATTATATTTCAAAGACAATCGAATTTTGATCAAAATCAAAATAGTGATTGATTGCATTAATTTTCCAGTGTGATTTGATTACATACAAATTTTTTAGTTGATAATATTTTCAGCTTCAGCAACTTTTTTGTAGTCACAATTCTGCCAATGTCACGTAAATTATTAATAAATTAATTATGGGAGAGTCTAATATTGAGACAGACACGTAGGGTCTAAGGCTCGCATTTATAAAAATATCTCAAGATTGAGAGCAATATTAAGAATGGATTTGACAGGTCGTTTTGTACTGAAATGACATTCCTGATACGAACTCAAACTCAAACTCGCTGTCACTCTTGAGAGCTGATCATAAATACGGGCCTAAGGCTCGTATTTATAAAGCGATCTCAAGATTGAGAGCAATATTGAGTGCGGATTTGACGGGTAATTTTGTACTGGAATGACATTTCTGATACAAACTCAAACTCGCTGTCACTCTTGAGAGCTGATTATAAATACGAGCCTTAGATACCCTTCTCCTTCAAGAGAAAGGTACAGACTCCTTCAGAAACTTCTTCGATCAGATTTTTTTCAAAAAAGCTACTGGCGATGATTTACCCGCTTTTTATACTCCGGGTGAGGTTATAACAGGCATGGAAGATTTCATGCGGTAAGCCCTCTTCTTTTACTGTGTTTGCGTTTTTAAGATGATTTTCTATTAACGTTAAATATTAATTCTAGAGGCCATGGCACATACGCAGAAAACGACTATCTGAAAGCTTCAGTGGCTGGAAGCGAACAAATAAAAATAACTTATGTGCTAAAAAAAATTACACAAATATTCAGAACGCGCTCTCTCTCAAGTTGCCATTGCCAAGCCATAATAATAATAAAATAAAAAAATTAAAATAAATGTTTGAGGTTATGCTGTTTGTTTTGAAGAAAATCATAAAATATTGATAATTTTTCCAAATATTCATCATGTCGGCTGCTAATGCAGCCCCTATTACTGCTACTGACAGCTTATCGCAAGCGTTGAAAGCAAATATAATTCCTAATCAAGAATATTTACTCCAAGTAAGTGTCCCCTTTGTTAGGTACGACCTACCTAGTTATGTTTTTGTGAATTTTGTTGTTATTACTGATATTCAATAAGTTAATAACAATTTAAGGGTTCTGTACTGGATTCAGCAGTTGAAGTACTGCTTCACCGACTTCGTGGACTCTGCGATAATGTCGACGCCGGTCCAGAAACATTTGATGATCAAGAAGTTTGCTTTAGTTTACGAGACCCCAATCAGCAGGTATAAAATTATGTCTAACAGTTATCTACCTAGAATAGAATAATAAACTAAATAATTTTGTTTAATATTGTTCCTACTTACATTCATCAAACTTATGTCTCTGCTACTTACAGACTGCCCCACTAATGTTGAGAGTTCGTAAAGCCTGGACTCTCGAGATATGCCGTTCCAGCTGCGGTACATCGGTCAGCCAGACCTGGGGGACAAGACCAGGCCCACAGTAGTTCGATCTAGCCTGGACATAGCATGTAGCGGCATGCTCATTGAGTTCCTGAATGAACTTGGCTGCAGGATTGAATTTGAATACAGTGTCAAAGGTGAAGGTTTATTTTTATATATAAAACCTGTAAATAATTTCTATTCTGCTATTGAAACTGAAGAAAGTATAAGCTTTATATTTATAAGTTTGTTAACATTAAAGCCTCCAGACAGTAACTCACAAATAATTTAGGAGATTTTTATGGATTTTGCCATGCCAAACTGGGAGCCGATAAAAAATGTATTACAATGTTGGGAATGTACCAGCTTCTCCACTTTCTGAGCATAGATAGTTGCTGTAAAAGCTGGTAAAACAACCCCTGTAGTTTAGGCAAAATGCTATTCAGGAATTGGATCAATCAGGAACTGCAGTTGTACGGATTCTACCTGAAGTACCTTTAAAATTTCTGAGATGTGGCAAGAAGAAGTTCTCTTAATTTTTAAAAACAATGTACTGACTGTAACTTGTAAATCATATGAATTAACTAAATGTTTCAGGTTACATGTTCAGGAAAGGGCGCATGAAGATCACAGTGGCTAAAGTGTTCAAAATCTCTCAGAGCTCAATGCCTCCTGAGCCTATATCACAGAGCTACTTAGTTGAATTGTCAGTTAGTATCACACACTTTCATCTTAACTATATATTTTTTTGTAATTTATTGCAAAAACAGTTGGCATCATCTTTATTTAACTATTTTGTTACCTGAGTGACCTGAGTTAAACAGTTTAAAAAGAAGGATAATATAGCAGCAAAACATGTAGGTAAGCATAATTTGCTAATAATCTAACAAACAAACAAACCATTGTTGACAATGACTATTGTTTATATCTTTATTATTCAGTTAATTAAACCACAAATTACTTGGATATTACTATGCCACACCACACTATATTAATTTCAACTTTTATAAAATGTATAAATTAAATTAGGACATTAAAACCAGTTTCAGTATTTGAGCTTTATAATTGAAATCATACCTACATTGCTTTAAAAGTATTTTTATGGTAGGAATATGACCATGAGTGTTCAAGTACATAATTATACTAAAACATGCACTCAACTGTCCATAAGTTAATGATGCCCATTCCTAATGCTGAGTGATCGGCTTACACCTGCCACTTACAATATTTGCACTGTATGGCTTCTGGAGTTACTTGCAAGTTCACTTATTAGAGAAATAGTAGGTACTGATGATTGACTGAGTCATTGTTTTCGCACTACAGTAGAATAAGTATGTGGTAATATTGTTTACAAATCAACAGTGCTATCTTGAATTGATAATACTATAATGAAAAATTTCAATCCCTTATTCGCATATAATAGGGCTACAACTTCATCAAACGATATTTTTACATAGTTTAACCCTCTTTCGTCTCTTTCTTAAAGGTGCTAGCACCGCAAGGGCAGGACGCGATAGCCGAGGAGATGCGAGCGTTCGCCGAGCAGCTGCGTCCCTTGGTCCAACTGGACAAGATCGACTACAAGCGGCTCGGGCACATGCCGCCCGCCTAGCCCACACTCTTCCCCAGCTTGGACTGCCTGCATACCCCGGGACAGAATATATGAGGTACTCCACACGAGACTTTTGTAGTTAGTGTTGGGTAATTACTAGTGGTGGTAATGATTAATTAATTATAAGTGATGTAGGTATAAGAGATGTAGTAAAATTATGTAATAAAATTTTTGAAATCAAATGCAAAATGTACAAGTATAAAATATTTTTAAATCTTCCAACAATGTATAAACGAAAGCACATAAGATAACATTTAATAATAACAATTAATTAATAAGTCACTTTTGTAATTTATGGAGATTTTTTTTTTAAAAGCTTTACAAGCAGCAATGGCGTTAGTTTTATTTCTTAATTTTATTACTAAACTTAAATCCGGGTTCTGAGTAAACAAAAACATGGTAGTTGGTAGGTGCCAAACAAAATAGTACCTAAGTCGTTTAAACCGGGATAACGCAAGGCAGAATATAAGTCAACTTTGTTAGTTACGTTACGGGTTTATAAAGAACACAAGAACAAAGTGTCTTCCCCTTAATAGAGACAATAAGAAAAGTGTTAATGAACACATTCTTAGATTTACTTTACCTAGCAAATTAATTTAGAACCAAATTACTCATTAGCCTTAGTAGGCTAGATCGTAATATTAAATATTGTTACCGTCATAGATTATGGTAGGTAGGTACATCATTACAAAAAAAAAACGGGATAACGCAAGGCAGAATATAACGCTCAGGCACGGAAGGTCCAATTACCGGAATGTCCACTAGGGGGATTTTTTGTAAGTTACGTTACCAAGTACGTTACGTTACGGGGTAAGAAAAACAAAAAGAAACAGCGATGGCGACAATTTTATTTCTTCTTCTTGTAGTTGGGGTTCTTGGCGGCGGCGTAGACGGTCATGTGATCCTCTCCATAGTCTTCGTCCTCGTGTTTAAAGCCGTGAATGTAGGCAAAGTTACCGAAAAACAGGCAATGCTCGTAGTTCATCGGCTGGTACACTGCAATGCAAATAAAGTTTATACAGGGTGTTAATTAAATGCGTGCCATAGCTTAGGGGGTGTTTCAATAACGTTAAAAGAGCTCATAAAAAATATTTAAAAAATCCAACTCAAAAAATTAAAAAACTAATTAATTTAACACCGAATTTTAACACAGAGCCGTTGCTGCCTCCTGCACAGAGGTCGCGGTTCAAATCCTACCAACGTGTTTCTCGGTTTTGAGAATTTCATATGTACGTTTTTAATTAATTTAGGGCAACATCGCGAGGAAACACGCAAAGAAATAAAAAGCATATAAAAACGAAGTCGAAAAATCTGTATTGGCCCCGCGTAGTCCAAGCCTGATCGACCTAATTCGTGGTAGGCTCGTGCTCCTTGGTGGGGCCGTATCGTATATGAACATTGAACAAATATGTATGATGAGATTGATAGCAACCGTCCCGGCCAGACATAGCCAGTCCAATCCCCAGCAAGCTGCAGGTGGGCATTAGGTACCTAATACCAGGAATTGCAAGTTGTGTAGCACTGGAGTGGGTCTAGACTGACTACAACCGACCGACTGTGCAGCCTAATTATTCAATAGACTCTACACTTCAATAATTTAGCTAGTCAAGCATTAAATGCAATATTAAGCTCCTTAACATGTTAAGTGTAGGTATGTATTCGTGTGTTGTGTTCACTAAACTTATCTTTTTAGTCGCTATAACAGACAAAACAAAAATATTTACATGTTCCTTTCACGCAATTATAAATATCCATTATGCAGTGGTTATCGAATATGAAAGTCGCATTGTTTTGAAAATTAAAGGCGCAGACTTTCTGAAAGTAGGTAGGGCACACTCCGCACCTGAAAGTAAATTAAATTGGTAATAATAGTTTCATATCCTCATCCTAAAACAGCGCCTTTAGACTTATGAGTTGTTTTTTTACCCAACTGTCTAGGAAGTTCTTCTGAATCTAGCTTTTAAGGTGGCTCGATGAGCTCACTAGCGCCCTCCCATGAAATAAATTCATTGTGTCTCAAATTTTATGTTTTGCGAAAATCGGAAGTACTAATATGTTTATATTTGAGACACAATAAATTTATTTCTTTGGAGGGCGTACTTAGGTTTATCAGTCCACTACTTTGAAACTGAGTGTCAGATAAAGCTTGCCTTAGTTAACACCCAAACCAGTATATATTTTTACCTGTGCCCATCTGGTGCAGGATTCTGTTTATATTCTACGTAACATGTACCTGAAAAAAAAAATGTTATAAACGTAAATACCTACCACAAAACATCGTTCAAGTACTTGGAAACGTTTTTTTTTTATAAAAAACTTACCTAATGCAAACGTAGCTAATAGTAGCAACAATCTTTGAAACATGACTATCTACCTTTGAAGAAATATCCTGAGTTGGATATTTCTTCAAATGTAGATTGATTTGCTTATCTTTCAATTAAATTTCTTTGTAATAATTTAACTTGTATCAAAGTTTTATACAAGTACAAACTTTAATGTCTCGTAAAATTGATGAACTCCATGCATGATTGATTCTATCAGAAATTTATTAGTATTTAGCAGTAGGTATGGAAGCTTATAAAGGAACATAGCTAGAACACCTTAATTTTTAGCCAAAAATGTTTTTCAAAAAAAGTCTGTTAAATTTTTTTTAAAAAATACGTGTATTATATACTCTTTGGACAAAACAGAAAATATACAAGAATATTTTTAGGAATCATGTAATTTTTTGCTTCTATAAATCAAATTGCATGCAATAAATTGTATTATAGTCGGTATTGAAAAGTTTGCAGTGTAATGTAAATCAAATTAAATTGAATCTAAATTTTCCTGTTAGTCCTGAATTTCCCAACTACTTAGCCAAAGCAATCATTTATATAGTGCATGCGTGTCGCCCAACGTGAGCCAAGACACGATCCACGATGGCCAGGGTGACTCAGTCGCTCCGTTCCCTATCGGATCCGCAATCCACGCGATAATTATTGTAATTGCATGTATACTTATACCTCCTAACCCCGAAGCACGATAACCCGCGCTCCTTAAATGGCTATTTTCGACGCTGACCGCAATGTGTTGACTACGGGATAGGTGGTTCATCGTTATCGCCACAGGTTACGAAAATAATGCCGGTATAGCATAACGCAAGAAATGGAAACGTTGCTTTTCTCCAACTTTTTTGGACTTTGTACATCAGCTAGTTGACTGCAAATTGCAATTAAAATAAAATAGTAGATAGACATTAATTTTGTGAATATGATATGCCAAACTTAATAGGTACATAATGATAAGACCATGAAGGAATATACTTCAGATACCTACAGGTCCTGTGCACAGGACAGAGCCGTGGAGAGACCGGAGAGAGGTGTTTGTCCAGCAGTGGGACATTAACGGCTAGACAAGACAAGACCTACAAGTACCAGTACTCCGTAAAATAGGACTATCACGATTAATGTTACACACACATTTCTAAAAGCAAAAAACGGTCCTTTTTTCATATTTTGCATAATTATTAAAACGCTTGCTAAATACTTACAACATGCAGCCCTTAACTATACCTAAGACAAAATTAGCAGCTTCTAAAATTCTTATCGTTCATGTTTTTCAATGCAAATGTGTCTGACTGAAATATAAAACCTAGATCACCTAGTTTAGTAGCGAGGGAAGTAACGTTAAACGCAACGTTAAAAAAACGGAGCATGATAAGTATATTTCGCTTTTTTATAACTAATAATTTTAGTGTTGAAATAAGTATCAAGTCCGTAGCTTTCACGTATTAGATAACAGCTCATCAACAACACAACACACTGAAACCCTCTTTCCCTATACCAACTTTTACAGTTTATGTTCGGGAAGAGATGCAGCTATCATTCTTTGCTTTTCTATCTATCGCCCTCAGTCGAAGAATACTTATACACATGGTTTTTTCGTTCTTTCTTTCTTCAATGACCAACAAAGACGCCTTTTTACAGTCGTTGACGCCCTGACGATGATCCCATCAGGGACATAGGTGTGACTATTAATCAGCATGAAAGTATACTAATTTCAAGATTAAGAAAGATTAATTATTTATATTATTATTTTGAGGACAGGCAGCATATTATATGCTGCTGATAGGTCATATCAATTTTGTTTTCATTTTTATTTTAGGTTTTTTTTTACTTAGAGAAATTAAATTAATCGGAACGACCAATAGTTAGGTCGCTTACGCACTGCTTACCCCATAAGGGATAAATGCGTGAATATATGTATTAAATTAATAATGCTATCGATTCGTGGACGGCACAACTTAACTAAATCTTGACTAAAATTATTGCCGTCCCTTTCTGTTCTCTCATGATAGAAAATGACAGGTGTTGATTTTTGCAACTAGTCATTAAATATTATGTTTTCTTTGAATTGATACTTTTATCCAACACGCGTAAGTCACAGGAAACAGCTTATTGGTATTGGTAGTGATTTATATTAGGATTGTAGAATCGTAAAGACAATGAAGACAGGCAAATATCAACTACTCACAAGTAAAATACGTGTTCAGAATGACAAGTCAAGAATGGAGTCGATCAATCATTATGTATCATCATGCTTAGAGACGTGGCGGTGGAGTCACTCAAGTTATGTGAACGTGCCGCGTAGGCCGGGCGTGGGCAGCTACAGGTAGGCAGTGGTTAGAGGGGGCCGGGGGCGGGGGGGGAGGGGTGGTACCGGTCGCACCAGACTCCGTGGCGCTGCGGCCGCGCACCGCGCTGGATCACCTTGACGAACCAACATACTTCCACAGATTATAACACACACAACTCGATTGATATGTATGAAATTGATACCCAGTCGTAATTTCTAGATGCTAACTTTAATATCAGAAGTGGGATTTCAGTCTGTCAAAAAAGTTATATCAGAAGTGGGATACCTACTCATTTCAGCTTAAGTAAAATATAATTTTCCTGTAAGTAGGTAGGTATATCACTACAGCAGTTTTCTTGTCATCTTCATATCATAGTTACTTGCATCATCATTATTATTATTGTAAGTGACTGGGCAAGAAATACAGGCTAGAGGCATTGTCTTGCGTTGCGGTCGCTTGTCACCGAGTTAATTTGTTATAGATAGCCGGTGGTCACTCAAGTGTATTGTTAACTTATATTATAATGTGTCAGCGTAACTTGAGTATTCGACCTTCAACGGTCCGCTGGCTGGCCGCATGCTTGTGAACTTAATAGGCCCTCGGAATGCCTTTACTCATTAGTGCCCTTAATTGTAAAGACAGCTCAAGTAGATTAGATACGATGAATATGGAATAACGTAAAACAAAGGAATACCTTACACATTCAGTGGAAAACGAATCAAACAAAACAAACAAAGATGTTATGAAATGTTATAAAACCCATGAATGAAATTATTGGAAGTTCAACCGCTGCTATGACATCAATGTTAGAATTATGTATAAATGAATAGGCACTGCATCGCGGAAAATACACTTCATTATTTGTTGCATGTTGTATCCTCTTTACTTACATAAATAGAAACAGGTACCTTTTGCGTATCAATGAACTGTTAATTAGCTTAATGCGTAGGTGCATCACATTGCTTTTATGCTATTTACATGCTTACATACTTTATATAAGTCTTTAAATTGAGGTATAAATATTATATTGTTTACAATATAAATGTCCTCATATTGATTTTACCTGTTTACTGTGACCATAATATTTATTTCCTCGTCCGGTTGGAATTTATGAATGGGTGCAATCCCCATTTGTTTGATATGTTATTGACGTAGGTAAAGTACAAAATAAACCGCAGATAATACCCAGCTTAGCCTGCATGTACTCAAACTGTGCCGCAATTGTTCTTATCAGCTTCCTACAGCTTTGGTTATGCAAGGTGAAGCGCAATAACGGAAAGCTCAAGTCGGAGGTGTAAATGTATCTCGGCGCCACGGAGCGCGGTTGGCGCCACTTTCTTCGCCCGCGCTCACGCACGGCAGCCGCCCGCCGCCCGCACGCCGCCCGCGCCTCTTCCCAGCACCCGCCAAGCCGCCTGCCTACCTACCGAGGCAACTGTTTTTTCTGCACTCCTTTTGACTTGCTTTGGTATGCATGTGTGCAAGGCTTGCAATTGCAACATATTGCTTCATTTATCTACGAAAGGCTACTTTGTCGTTACTATGTGCCGTTATGTCCTTTTAGCTGAACCGCTTTAATTTGATTGATGCATGTTTTGCTTTACATTTTCATTGTTATGTTATGATGTGCATTGCATGTTACTTTACCCTATTTCGAATAAGCTTATGATTTCTCATATCTATCTATCTATCTATACATATAATAAATGTCTTTGGTAGAACCACCGTAACGAGTTCCAATCTATCAATCATAGGTGGAACTTGTATATATGCAGATTGCCGAAAAAACTTCGATACCGCGTTTTAGGACTCGCAACTGTTTGTCCGGGCTAATCTCAGAATCTACTGGACCGATTTTGATAAGACTTTTTTTATTTGACTCAGTATCACGTGGAGAGTAAACTAGGATATAAATAATCACGCCAATCGACTTAGGGGGTAGGCAGGAAATTGAATCTCAGAAACTACTGGACGGATTTTGATGGAACTTTTTTAATTTGACTGAGTTTTTCTTAGACAGTAAATAAGAATATAAATAATCACGCCAATAGACTTAGGGGGTAGGCAGGAAATTAAATCTCAGAAACTACTGAACTGATTTTGATGGGACTTTTTTCATTCGACAGAGTTTTACCTGGACAGTAAACAAAGATATAAATAATCACGCCAAATGACTTAGGGGGTAGACAGAAAATTGAATTTTGATTGTTTTTTAAACCGATATACTTTAATGCGAACGAAGTCGCGGGCACCAGCTAGTGGCGAATAAGAAGAATATTGGGTGAAGCGTAATGTCGAGCCAATTTTATGTTCATTAGGCATTCAAGAGAAACCTAGGCCCAGTGGTAATTTATGCTGTGGATTAGACAAGTATCCATATAAAGCGCGACCCGCCTCGCCCGCGGCGGCGAGTTGCCACAGCGGCCGAACGGCGCTCTCCGATAAATTATCTACACACACAACCACACACCATCTATTTGAATAAACCTATCTATAATAACGTGTGTAAACAATGTATAGCTGGATAGATAGCTACATGTGTGGACGCGTCCACGATCCACAAACGTTTATTTCCTTTGTGTCGATGATTGCTCACACGATGCAAACATATCAGCTCTATTCAATCACGGATGAGGATGCGCCGCTACGTACGTGAGTAAAATCCGACCGACGTGTCTATGTAGAGTTCCCAACTAGCTCGGCGACGGTGACGTTTTGTAACACTGGCTAAACACAAACTGTAGAGTCCAGAATTGCACCGGCTAAGCGTTAGTTCACATCGGGAAGGGAAGCGATGCGACATGAAGCTGCTTGAAGATGTAAATCTCGTTGTACCAAAGAAGTGACAGGCTGCACCGCGCGCTTCCAGGAATTATAGAGCTCTGTCAATGAAATGAAATGTCTATCTTTTTGCATAGGAAATAAAGGTCGTCGTCGTCGCGTCGTTGCCTGGCTTCCCGTGTGAGCTGACACACCTGAATAGTGATAGGAAGTTAGGAAGCGGTAAAAGAAACTAAACCATTATTTTTATCTATCTCCAAGCTCCAAAGCGTCCAACTCAATTATGATGTGGAATTTTTCCATATTACAGCTAGGTACCTTACCTACCTATCAGAAATAAAATATTTTTCTGAAATCAGTTTTCAAAGCTCTTGTTTATGCTAATCTTAATAGAAGATGATCAGCAATTAACTATAAAGTTGAGAATTCAAATTAACAAGTTTCTCAGGCCAAGACTGGTCGAGCTTCATTTACTTACTAACCCAAGTTATCTATAGAAATCATCGCTCTGGCACACCATAAATTAAACTCTTCTGTCGAAGATAGTGGCATCGAAATGTGGATGCTACATGTGTTACGAAGCTTTTGAGTTTGTGTGCGTCAGAATATCGGTTGGGTATCGTTTTCTGAGAAGCCGGTGGCGCAGGCGCAGGCGGGTGTCGGTGCGGGGCGGGGGCGGGAGCAGGCCGGCGTCAAGCCCATATATAATCCGTGGCGGGGGGCGGAGGGGCCCGGGCGCCGCCGCCGGCCCGGCCAGACAACTTGTCGCTGAGCCTGCGCTGCCAGTTAGCCCCTCCGCCCGCCTGTCTGCCTCGCAGCAAGTGGTTTTAGCTTGGCGCACCCATCCAACTACCTAAATAGCTTACGAATGTCTTGCTAAGTTGTGAATAATAGTCAAATTATGTGGATGGAATTTGGAAACATTATAAAGCTCAGATTGTTTTTTTTTTTTTAATAGCGGTGGTGATCTTAGTTAGTACCTATCAGGAATCAAATTAAAATATAACTACGTTTTTTACATATATATCGTATGTAGGTATTTATATGTTACATATATATCTACCTACTAGGTACTATTATAAAACTCTACCATAGTTTTAGAATTACTGAATGTGTTGCAAAATATAAAGCCTTTGCTGGGCTGGACAGTGGCGCATATTTTCTCAATGACAAGCAAGTGCTTGACTCATTCTTTGTTTCAAAAACTGGGTCATCTACTTCATATGGATTTGCAACAGTTGATAAGAAATACAATTTCGTAATGTTGAACGTCGGTTTATAGGTACCTATTAGTCATTTATTGGATTAAGTACGCACCTAGTTGGTTCAATTTCACTATTCATCTCACCAACATTTTCTTCGCTAATGTCTTAAATTTGATTTCTCTAATAAATCTTTGTTTTATCACCAGGAGAAAAATCTATCTTAAGCCGCTTTAAGGCATAGTTCTTGCTACCGGCTACAGCATCTTAGCACACACGATTACCGAGCCAAACAAATCGCTGTCATGTTAAGCTGGTATGTGCGGCTTATCAGGGCTTAGTGCGGCACGTAGAGGATCGTTGATGATCTCTATTGCGCCATGGATATTTACAACAGATGCACACGCTGCTTTTGGGTGGTCTTGCTTGATCTGGCACACAAACAATCAACGGTTTATCAAGAGGCCACACCGCCGAAACATTGATGCTTATTTACGATTTTCCTTCTTTCAAAAATAATCATTAGCAATCTCTTTGTTTCGTATTGTATTGATTACTACCTCGTTACACGCCGGTGCAGGTTTTAAAACAAGTGGTATAATTATCGAAACTTTGAAGACCATCCATTTCTTTGTTCTTTTTAAAGCGTGACGTGACTGTCATTATCAAAATTACATGGCGACGATATTTTAAACTTGGCACGTTATTAATATTAGTCAGGTAGTTGTTACCATTGGAAACAAAAACTAGTTGAGTGATTGCCTAGAAGTTTCATTGGCACTGGTCGCACTTGCGTCATGGTCGGTCGTCGCTCTGAAAAAACACCTCCAGTAACGTCAACTGTCATACTGACCCGACTCGAAGAGCAGAGAAGCGAAGGTGAGGCTCCGCCCCTGACTTCCGCCAAGGTTAATGAGGTGACAAACTTCTTGTTCGTTTAGTATTCACTCCATTTTCCTGTTATAACTCTACCTTTGTTTGAGGTATTGTACATCACGATCATTGATTATTGATTCGTCGCTGACTAAGCATTGTTTCAATGTTCCAAATTCGCGTTCATATGCGTATTTCCCTGACAAAAAACCAGATTGTCTAGTCTATTTAAATTCGATGTTTTTCCATGGCTATCTAAAACCCCTCGTGGTAAGTTAAATAACTCCTTATTAGAGTACGTACCTAGAGACACGTCAAGTGCAATGCGGGTTAAAGATCAAGCAGTGTAGAGCACATTTCTGTTCGGCACCTCACTCATGCTAGGTCAGAGTTATTTGCATTGAATAACATGAGTCAACACGCACAAACTGCGAGTTTACATTACATGGATGGACTAAAAGAATACTTAAGTGCGTATTTTTAAAGAAATGTTTTAGATTATTACTCCGTGGCCTCCGTGCATTTAGGTAGGTTAGCCCGGATGGTGTAGGTAGTGGATAGGGCCGCGGCCTTCTGTGCAGGAGGTCGTGGTTCGAATCCCACCACGTACCTATGTGTTGTTTCGATTTTCGAATTTCATGTTACGTTTTTTCAGCGCTTTTACGGTGAAGGAAAACATCGTGAGGAAACCTGCACGCACACACCTACGAAGAAAATCAAAGGTTGTGTGTAACCTAATCTAGGATTGGGTCTGGTTTCCCTTCTGGGTTGCGGAGGTCAAATGGCAGTCGCTCTGTGTAAAAACCTGTGATATAGCAAATATCACGCGATCACGTTATTGAGATAAGGTCCCTCTCTCCTGAAAACTTACATAGAATCACGTAGAGTGTCGTGGATTGACGCACTCATAGGTTACTATATAAGGTATAGATTTTAGTAATAAAGGGTGTTTAGTTGAGTTCAGTTGAGTTCAGTATACGGAGTCCACAAGAGTTTCACTTACTACAACTCCCTCTCGCCCGTGTCTGCCAAGTTACTTCATGGCGACCGTGGCTGTATTATCTGCAACTTCGTGCTAAGACGTGCGGCGTTGACGTCACCGAGTCGACTGAGCTTTACGAGTGCTGCCTTTTGGGAAGATGGCACCGAGCCGAGGGTAGTTTTGGGGCTACCTTGCCAGCAGTCATGATCAATCACCACCCTAAGAAATCGCTGGAAACTGCCGGTCGACGGGATGGCGCGTTGCCTTCGACTAAGAGAGAAGATGGGCTACAACGTCAACCAACGAGTGCTGCGAGCAAGATGCGTCGAAAATTGGACGAGACGGGCGCGGGACGCAGCAGGGAGTTCGAGTCCCAATTGGCTGGGAAGAGGCGTTTGGAAAATCCATGAAGATCGGACGTTCGTAGTATTATTTTGCTAAGATATATATAGTTTTTTTTTTTTTTTTTACAGCGGGTTTAAATACTAAGTAACTTAAAATAATTAATTATGTGTTAAGTATTATTTACATTGTTTAAGGATAGTGATTTAAAATTTAGTAAGGATGTTTTTAATTTTATCTTTAAGTTAAAACAAGTAGCATTTGTTTACAAGTAATTATTACATCACAATCTTGACATTGAATTTACTTTTGCATACTTAAGCGATTTAGAACATTGTGGAATGTGTCTAATAACTTGGGTTAGTAAGTAAATGAAGCTCGACCAGTCTTGGCCTGAGAAACTTGTTAATTTGAATTCTCAACTTTATAGTTAATTGCTGATCATCTTCTATTAAGATTAGCATAAACAAGAGCTTTGAAAACTGATTTCAGAAAATATTTTATTTCTGATAGGTAGGTAAGGTACCTAGCTGTAATATGGCGTATGGAATATACCGGATTTGGAAAGGAAGATAGTAAGGAGAATAGAAATTCGCTCTTAGGTTTTGAGCAGCCTCAAGTAGTGGATTATATAATATGTATGTACGTACAAATATTTGAAGAAAAATGGTGTCAGATAATAATGAATTCAAGAGATATAATTATTTGTGACTCTACATTTTGCATAAGTCAGGACTCTCTACTAACGAAGGTGCGCCGAGACGCAACGATAGGGGAGCTGATAAAATTATGTAAAATCAATAGAGTTAGTATAATAAAATGAGCTCAATGAAAATTGAATGAAAATTTTGAAAAATGAAGCTTCAAATAATGACTTGTTCCTCGATTATGACTTGTTTCCTTGATTTTGACACTTAGTTTAATAGTAATTTGTGATATAATAATATTATTTAGGTTATTTTTATTCATTATAGCAGTTAGAACTTAAATATATTTAACAAAGTGTAGGTAAATATCATTAGTATGTAAGCCATAATATTAATGGAATAAAAATGTGTTTACTAATTATGAATATTAAGGTTATATGTAATTTAATTTTAGAAAAAACTTTACTTATTATCTTGTTCTATATTTTTATGTTATACTATTGTAAGTAATTTTGTAATTTTAAGTTAATTTTTATTTTAAAGAAGTTTTTAGCTAGGATGTTCTTTTCAGGGGAGGGAAGCCTATCCTTTTCAGGGGAGGTGTGATATAGCAAATATCACGCGATCACGTTATTGAGATAAGGTCCCTCTCTCCTGAAAACTTACATAGAATCACGTAGAGTGTCGTGGATTGACGCACTCATAGGTTACTATATAAGGTATAGATTTTAGTAATAAAGGGTGTTTAGTTGAGTTCAGTTGAGTTCAGTATACGGAGTCCACAAGAGTTTCACTTACTACAACTCCCTCTCGCCCGTGTCTGCCAAGTTACTTCAAACCAGTACCACAGAATAATAACTAGTAACTTGTTCCATCCCCTAGATTAGGTAGCCGACCCCGAGAGATACGGAAAAAGGCCAGGAAGATGATGATGGCCTCCGTGCATTTACCTAGGTCAGAAGTCCTAGTTTTTCTCCATTTATTTCGTATCCACAGCTGGATCCATGTATAATTATTTAGTTAGGTACCTAATGTGTTATGTTGATTGAAGTGCGATGCGAGTATAACTATTTATTAGCGCAACAGCGCATAGTCCGGGCGAGCTATCGGTATCGCGGCCGCCGGTGTCAGGGGTCGCGTGATTGTGTGTACGGTACACAGCGTGTTTTGTTTACACATCGCCCGCTTTAACGCCGCCGCCGACGCCTCTGATCTCCCCGAAACAATATCATCTACCATTCCAGTCCATTCCTATCAATTAACGAGAAAGCCAACCTTTATCGGCATTCATTTTAATGTCCGCCAAACCAATCATATATGGACCATGACCTAACCCTTTCCGAGAAAGATCACTACACTGCTTGCTTCAGCATAAGAGATTCGCATGTTGAATATTGAAATTTGCGAATCATTCTTTTGCTAATTCAAAAAGGATACGTGAGCTGTGTTGGTGAGCGATGCTCGCTCGCATATTATAATTAGTCGAAGGCGGTGAGTAATCGCGTCGGAAATAACGCGCGCGGTTGGCGCCAAGCGAGCGAGCGGCCGGTCGAACCGAGCGGCCATCGTGCCATCATGACGGCATCTCATCACAATAAGCCGCCGCCGGCTCGTCTGTCTTGTGACTAGCTATTTATGTGCTGCACTGACGCTCTGAGCTGATTTATTTAGGACTTCAGATCTTGGTGTCTTTAAGGTGGCTATTATCGTATTGTAGCCGTAGCTATTGCACTCGCTCCGCACGACACTAATTATCACTGAGCTAAGCGTCTTGGTATTTTATTACGTCCATTTAATTCCATGCCATGCTCAATAGTCCCACTTTCTTTTCAAAATATTGTCTAAACTGGTGCTTAAGTTACGTACCTACGTTAACTCATCGAACATTAACTTTAGTTGAGTGAACTAAAAGCTGAAACCATAGCACTCCCTTCTTAAGTAAACTCGACCGTGCGAATATACAAACCTGGGTCGCTGAAGGGTTTCTTTCTAGTAAAACTGCAGACAGTATTTTCTTTCACGACCATAGATAACTCGTATCATACCTACAGTGTGAATATGACTAATACTTACCTATTACATATCTTTTTGCTAATATATCCCTGACTACCACCATGACCACGGCTGAAAAAGATCAACACGTCGAATTTAATTTAGTCTGAGAAGGAAAATGTGAAGTTTACTTCATATTCATATATTTTCTTCTTTAGACTCTACCAACACATTATATTATGCAATAGGTATGTAGTATATAACTAATTACATCTGAAATGAATCGTGGCTTGATTTCGCGGAACTGGATGATACCGGAAAGAAATGTCGTGTCATTCACTGGGTTTGGCTGGACACGACTTCAAAGCGGTTGGTCCGGGTGCGCTCACCGACGCGGCGTCGGTTACTACAAACAGCCCGCATCTAAAGGAATTTCTGGAACAGCCAAACAAAGGCACCGCGGCTAATTATTTTCTGTTTGCGCTGAGGAAACACACTTATTCAAAGGAATCCATAATATAACTTAATGCCCTTTTGTCGTCACAGGTAGGCAAACAAAGGGTTGCTCTATCTTTGAAGGGCCTATCAATTGTTTCTGTTGTTGTTGTATAAAGAGGACGTTTGATTTGATCGACCTTGTTTAACTATAGATAACAGCAGCATTTATTGTTTGATTTTGTTTATTATTTCTTGTCACCATTCCATCAGACTTTCTCCACGTGGAGCTCATAAAATGTTATTACTTTAATGTATTTGTTCAATTAATACATCAATCTTCTAAGAGATAGCAATGTGCATGCAAACTAACTATACATTATATTATATTAAACTATTGCTAAGTATGATATTTCTAAGTTGCATTTATTGGAATGCTTTGAGTCGACTGTACTTGCTTTGTCGTAATCGTAATACATTTCAGATGACTCACGTTCAATATGCGAGTGTGGTGCGATAATCATTTCCTGTCTCTCCCCCATCAATGCAAGTTTTAGAAAATGCTGTTAGGTACCGGTTTAACAGCCCAGAACACAGAGAATGTCTTAGAGTTTGTGCCAAAAATATCCTTGACATCATAGTGGTGCTATGCCTACGAACGAGCTTTGCTTTATGGGCCATCACGCTCGTCCGGCGGAGCATCGTAAATATCATGCAGCCGCCATCTGCGAATGCAGTCAATGTGCAGAGAAATTTGTGGAACACACAGGCACGGAACAAGGGTTCCTGGTTCAAAACAATGGCCTGTATAGTTCTAAATTACTTGTTGGGTGCTGTGGTTGGGTGCAATGGAACTAACCAAGTGACACTTAGTTTCATGCCACCGGTTTCAAGTCTTCGGTGTTTAAAATTCTCAAAGGTTTGAGTTGGTTTGTAACCTGTCAAGTCCTGGCGAAATGCCTGGACTGAAGTCAGTTCGCAAAAATGTGCTAAAAACAATGGCGAATCAGCCAAAATACGTCAGAAGCCCGCCCGGGCGAGAACAGAAATATTTCATTGGTAGGTAGGCCCTACCTAATGCATATTTTTGCCTCAAGGCACTACCAAAATACCTGGTGCAAGCCAAAATACATTTGTTTCTACTAATCTGAGTTATGTTATGGTGTCATTGGACTTCTGTTTCAAACTTGTGAAGTTTTATGGGGGTCAAGGTCTTAATCAGGCTGAATTGAATATGCTGTATGTAAGACATGCTTAGAGCAGAGAATACTTCCTTGAGTCGCAGTATTATTCTTAAAGCCGTGTGTAGTGTAACATGCACTATATGCGTCGAAGCGAGACCGGTGCCTTGCCATATGTTCCATGTGCCGCCATGCAGACTCAAGTCGACGCAGACTGCTCGTCGCCCGTCCCTCGTCGTTGGTTTAAGTATTTGTGTTTTCTTAACTTACAACATAATCTTATGAAGCATTGTTTTGTACTTTTGGCGAATCAAAACTATCTATTCTTCTAGTGGATTCCCCTGTTTGTTTCATGTTATGCACTTTTATTTCAGCCATCCAAATACCTTCCTTTACCAGACTGTATGACGCCCTTTAACAATTCGCAAAACTGCTTTAAAATTATTTTATTGTCAGTTACCTGTGAAATTGTTTTATTGCTTTCCTACGAAATAGAGTGCAGTGTGCAAATCCGTGGGCGCTTGGTAGTGCAGTGCCGGAGATCTCGGCTCACCGCGTTTCGTGTTAGTTCCACTCTGTTCCACTGGTTTACTGCCAAAGTGGACTCTAGGTAGTAGCAGTCCGGGAGCTGGCCGCTCCAAACCCTACCTCATCGTACTACCGACAATAAGGATTTTGCAGATAAAGTACCATTAGTGGTCCTAAACTAAATTGGTCTGCCGAGGCGCAACCTGGCACTTTATGAACAAGATTCTACGGAAATACGTCACGGCGGCGGGGGACGGAAGTCGAAATGTCAAAAATGTCAAAGAAGTTTCACATCAACACGTGTGCTCGGACACACGCTTAAAAAAATTGATAAAAAAGTGCCGTGTTGCGCCACGGCAGACCAATTTATTTTAGGACCATTAGTGGTCTACTAATCCTTATTGCCAGTAATACGATGAGGTAGGGTTTGGAGCGACCAGCTCCCGAATTATAGGTACAGTCTCTACCAGGCCAGACAGCGCGACGCCAGAAAATGGCGGAGTAAAATTCCTTTGTCGACAAGTTAACCATCAACCAAACTCTTGACATTATATTATTATCTAAACTTATAAAATCGTTTGTCCTTACTGACTGACTGACTGACTGACTGACTGATTCATCAACGCAGAGCCTAAACTACTAAAGCTGGAATCGTTAAACTTAGAGAGCAAGTTCCTCTTATAACGTAACCTCCCACTAAGAAAGGATTTCCGGATTTTCCCTCCCTAAACGGGTAAAAAGGGGGGTTGAAGTTTGTATGAAAGTCCGTCAATTTTGAAGGTAGGATCTTCAAATTTTGTATTTAGGCTAATGATTAAAAAATAATTTATACGTGTTTCAGCATTTTTGTATTTTTCACCCCTAAGAGGGTTAAATAGGGGGTGAGAGTTTGTATGGAAATTCCGTCAATTTTGATGGCAGGATCTTCCAATTTTGTTTTTGGGCTAAAGATTAAAAAATAATGAACACGTTTTTCAGCGTTTTTGTATTTTCCACCCCTAAGGGGGTTAAATAGGGGATGGAAGTTTGTATTGAAATTCCGTCAATTTTAAAGGTAGGAACAGCGCGGGAACTCAATCCCAAGGGAAAACTCTTGGCTGCGGGTGAAACCGCGGGGCGGAAAGCTAGTATTACATAACGATACGAGTATTTCCCTATATTTTAATCTTGACGAATTTTCTGTTTGGAATGAATATTGTTTTCCCGTGGTAAAAGTACCTAGCCTATATCCAGAAAGAGGGTTGAAATGGGATGGGAATGTGACGCGTGAAAAGTATTATTTTTTCCTTCGGGTAGTGAAATATTTTCCCCCGCTTTGACTATGTTTTTTCGCAGAATAATATCTATTATATCAGTTTGTGCGAATCTGTCCCTTTCATCCCTGTATCTCAGTTAAAGTTTAATCAGTTTACATTACAAGTACGAGTAGATAGGTGTTGCATAAAACAAAGCATTTTATTTCCAGTTTCAATTCCAATTTTCCTATAGGTAGGTAGGTACGTATAATTTAGATGAAGTTTTACTTCAGAACGCGTTTCTTTTTTAAAAAGTACCTACTATTCTCTGTTTAGGTAGTTAATCGCGGTAATAATCTAATCCCGTTCAAAATAACAATCTAACAAACGACAGTCACATTTGCAACTTGATCTTGGAATTTAAACATTTTCTTTTATACCTACAGGCTGTGAGGGTCAGCATACCAAAAAATCGGCAAAGTGCGAGTCGGACTCGCGCACGAAGGGTTCCGTACCATCATTTATAAAAATGGCAAGAAAATCATATCTATTGTCCGACTCGCACTTGGCCAGTTTTTAGTATTTGTTGTTATAGCGGCAATAGAAATATGTACCTACATCACCTGTGAAAATTGAGAAGTAGCCTCCGAAACATTATCTACAAAAACAAGCAAGAAAATCATGTTTTTTTGTATGGGAGCCCCCCTTAATATTTATTGTATTCTGGTTTTTAGTACCTATTTGTTGTTATAGCGGCAACATAAATACATTATCTGCGAAAATTTCAACTCTCTAGCTATCACGGTTCATGAGATACAGTCTGATGGATGATAGACGGAAAATCACGTTTGTTTTATGCTCCCAAGTATTGATTTTATTTTGGTTTTAGTATTTGTTGTTATAGCGGCAACAGCAATGCATAATCTGCGAAAATTTCAACTCTCTCATGAGATACAGCCTGGTGATGGTGACAGACGGACGGACGGACGGACAGCGAAGTCTCAGTAATAGGGTCCCGTCTTTCCCTTTGGGTACGGAACCCTAAAAATGATAGGGGCTGCTCAGCAAACGAAACTTCACCAGAAAATTCTTTCGGGCATTTTTATTTTATCATACAAATTATCTGATCGAGATGGTATTTTTGTAGGTATGGAAAGTCAAAAAATTATTCGGTTCCTGAAAGAATTTCATGGTAATAGTTTTTCAGTTTCGTTAACTGAGCAACCCCTATATGTTTGCGGTACGCTGTCCCTTACACCCGGTAGATAGGTAGGTACTATTTTACAAATTGTCGGTCAGTCAGTATCAGTACAGATCAGGCCATAAAGCTATATAACAGACTCCCTGAAAATCCTATGAAACACACCGATGAACAATGTGACGACGCTCGCTCGACAGTTCAGTCTTGTCTTGTGTCAGCGAAACAATAATATTTTAAGTAGTTTTTGGAAAGAAATAGAAATAACAAATTCATGTACCTACCTAGATAGTATTTAAATAGATTATGATTTTTTTTTTTTACAAAACTAGTTATTTTTCAAAACTTGAAATGTGTAGGTAGGGTAGGGTGACCATGATTTTCTCCTTGCAGGGCAAAATGTTTAAATCAGACAAAGAATATTTATGAAATAGAATATCAATACAAAAATAAAAATTCTGTAATCTACAATACACTTCGCAATGTTTGCGTAAAAATGATTATAGTTTTTTTTTCTGCCTAATAATTTTAATTGAACCGTCGATCTCGCTATCTACTCTACATGTGACATGAATAATGCGTAAAATCGTATCTCTACATAATTGTCTAGAAATTTCAAAAATTTACAATATGTGTTAGTAAAGTTATACTTTACTATAATGATGTAGAGACTACATCTAAAGAGGTATTAATAATGAAAAGTTCATTTCTACTACTTGAAATTATTTATGTGTGCAGTGTAATTTCTTTTAGAGTTATGAAATGGGAAAATAAAAAAAAGATCTGTTCTCGTTTATCGTTGTACAAGGAATTAAGTACAATAAAGTTTTAAGATAGGGGACTCTACAGGTAGGCTCGGGGAGGGTGCGGGCGGCGCCGGCGCTACCTGCCCCATGTCATAGCTTGGAAGGGCGATACAGGCGTGTGCGGCAAATTGAAAAGGCATTTTTTAGTAAACAACTCTTTTTATTATAATAATAATAATAGTAATCGCTATAATAATCATTCTTCATAAATGTAGGTAATGCTTCATAAACCCCACATATAAAAATACATTCTTATAATTTATACACAAAAATAAGCTATCATCTCGAGATGATGGCATAATGCACTATGGCGGCGTGTACAGTAAGGCACGGTGATGGAGGGCTACGCCCCAGGCGGCGCCAGGCGGGCGTCGGCGACTAGATCACAGGAGTTTCGGGGCTGCGCCCCAAAGGCATCCTCTCATCTAAGAGGAGCCGGGAAGGAGGGCATGGGCGCGCACCAACGCGGGGCAGAGCACGCGGTCAGCGCGCATCCGGCCGCGCTCTGTACGGGCACGAACGCAGACACGTGCACGCCGGCCGTCACTGGCAGCGACGCTATCACGGGCCTTTTCTCCTCTTCATCTTCCAGGAACGGTCTGAATAGCTTAAAAGGTTTTCTTGGCACTTCGGGCGCTGCTACTGAAGCGTACACTGGTTGTGGAGCAGGTGGTGGGGAAGGTCTTCTTACTGATAAATCAATTGGCTCTAGTATTGGTAGAGGTGCAGGTACGGGTTGCGGTAATGGCGTAGGCACCTGTAGAGGTGTAGGCACTTGTACTGGTGTGGGCACCTGAATTGGCGTAGGAAGCGTTGCAGGTGGTGGTGATGGCAAACGAGCACTTTCTGGTGAACCAGCGGCGTATGGCGGTGGCGATGGTGCAGGTTGCGGAGCTCGCCTGAGCAACGCGGCTCGCAGTGTAGGTTCAGCTTGAAGCCACTTCTGAATTTGACGTCGGTGGATGCCAAACTTTCTGGCTGTAGCGCGTTGATTGCCACGACATTGAGCGTCACGTCTGTAGGCTTCCAAAACTTGTAGTTTAAATTGTGGTGGGAAGATGCGGCGGGAACCAGCTCGTCCCTCAGGGCGGCGGTCAGAAGGCACAGGGGCCGAATGCGTGTGGGCGGCTGCCATGGTACTATGCGAACGTGTGCGCGTGGCGAGTGTCGGCGCCGAACTGACTGTCTGTCGTTCGTTGGGTCGGCACTCGGCGCGGATGTTGGCGGCGGCGGCTCGCTGCCCGCGGCGCGTACCACCCGAACGTGAGCGCGCGACGCGAGCCTTGTATGCCCATTAGGGTCGTTCTACATTGGAAGATATTCAACTTAAGAAAATAAGGTTTATGCATTTAAGATAAAAACCACAAAATGGTTCTCATTCTCTCTTTCTCTTCCAAACCTCTCTGTTTATAGAATCACAAAAATACACGGTTTAACAAAGTTACTCATGGCAAAATATTTACTTTGATTAAATTAAATAAAAAAGTATTTAATTATTTAAAGTTATACCTATTTCAAATGGAACTCAAGGGATCAAACTGTACTAACTTAAAATAGTTTAGTAGATACAATACCTACTCACTCATACTGGACATAGTACCTAATATTTAATCAATCAATTTATTTTATTGTTCTTATTTTCGTCATTGTATATTTTTAATTTCTGTTTGTGTGTAAATAAATGATTATTTTATTGTACATCTGATTTCTAAAAAATTACATTTTATTAGTATATAGAATTTTTAATTGTTTCCCTCATTGTGTAGACTAAGTAATAAATTAACGAACGAACGAAGTAAACGAACTATATAATAACGACATGAGTGAGTAGGTATTGTATCTACTAAACTATTTTAAGTTAGTACAGTTTGATCCCTTGAGTTCCATTTGAAATAGGTATAACTTTAAATAATTAAATACTTTTTTATTTAATTTAATCAAAGTAAATATTTTGCCATGAGTAACTTTGTTAAACCGTGTATTTTTGTGATTCTATAAACAGAGAGGTTTGGAAGAGAAAGAGAGAATGAGAACCATTTTGTGGTTTTTATCTTAAATGCATAAACCTTATTTTCTTAAGTTGAATATCTTCCAATGTAGAACGACCCTAATGGGCATACAAGGCTCGCGTCGCGCGCTCACGTTCGGGTGGTACGCGCCGCGGGCAGCGAGCCGCCGCCGCCAACATCCGCGCCGAGTGCCGACCCAACGAACGACAGACAGTCAGTTCGGCGCCGACACTCGCCACGCGCACACGTTCGCATAGTACCATGGCAGCCGCCCACACGCATTCGGCCCCTGTGCCTTCTGACCGCCGCCCTGAGGGACGAGCTGGTTCCCGCCGCATCTTCCCACCACAATTTAAACTACAAGTTTTGGAAGCCTACAGACGTGACGCTCAATGTCGTGGCAATCAACGCGCTACAGCCAGAAAGTTTGGCATCCACCGACGTCAAATTCAGAAGTGGCTTCAAGCTGAACCTACACTGCGAGCCGCGTTGCTCAGGCGAGCTCCGCAACCTGCACCATCGCCACCGCCATACGCCGCTGGTTCACCAGAAAGTGCTCGTTTGCCATCACCACCACCTGCAACGCTTCCTACGCCAATTCAGGTGCCCACACCAGTACAAGTGCCTACACCTCTACAGGTGCCTACGCCATTACCGCAACCCGTACCTGCACCTCTACCAATACTAGAGCCAATTGATTTATCAGTAAGAAGACCTTCCCCACCACCTGCTCCACAACCAGTGTACGCTTCAGTAGCAGCGCCCGAAGTGCCAAGAAAACCTTTTAAGCTATTCAGACCGTTCCTGGAAGATGAAGAGGAGAAAAGGCCCGTGATAGCGTCGCTGCCAGTGACGGCCGGCGTGCACGTGTCTGCGTTCGTGCCCGTACAGAGCGCGGCCGGATGCGCGCTGACCGCGTGCTCTGCCCCGCGTTGGTGCGCGCCCATGCCCTCCTTCCCGGCTCCTCTTAGATGAGAGGATGCCTTTGGGGCGCAGCCCCGAAACTCCTGTGATCTAGTCGCCGACGCCCGCCTGGCGCCGCCTGGGGCGTAGCCCTCCATCACCGTGCCTTACTGTACACGCCGCCATAGTGCATTATGCCATCATCTCGAGATGATAGCTTATTTTTGTGTATAAATTATAAGAATGTATTTTTATATGTGGGGTTTATGAAGCATTACCTACATTTATGAAGAATGATTATTATAGCGATTACTATTATTATTATTATAATAAAAAGAGTTGTTTACTAAAAAATGCCTTTTCAATTTGCCGCACACGCCTGTATCGCCCTTCCAAGCTATGACATGGGGCAGGTAGCGCCGGCGCCGCCCGCACCCTCCCCGAGCCTACCTGTAGAGTCCCCTATCTTAAAACTTTATTGTACTTAATTCCTTGTACAACGATAAACGAGAACAGATCTTTTTTTTATTTTCCCATTTCATAACTCTAAAAGAAATTACACTGCACACATAAATAATTTCAAGTAGTAGAAATGAACTTTTCATTATTAATACCTCTTTAGATGTAGTCTCTACATCATTATAGTAAAGTATAACTTTACTAACACATATTGTAAATTTTTGAAATTTCTAGACAATTATGTAGAGATACGATTTTACGCATTATTCATGTCACATGTAGAGTAGATAGCGAGATCGACGGTTCAATTAAAATTATTAGGCAGAAAAAAAAACTATAATCATTTTTACGCAAACATTGCGAAGTGTATTGTAGATTACAGAATTTTTATTTTTGTATTGATATTCTATTTCATAAATATTCTTTGTCTGATTTAAACATTTTGCCCTGCAAGGAGAAAATCATGGTCACCCTACCCTACCTACACATTTCAAGTTTTGAAAAATAACTAGTTTTGTAAAAAAAAAAAATCATAATCTATTTAAATACTATCTAGGTAGGTACATGAATTTGTTATTTCTATTTCTTTCCAAAAACTACTTAAAATATTATTGTTTCGCTGACACAAGACAAGACTGAACTGTCGAGCGAGCGTCGTCACATTGTTCATCGGTGTGTTTCATAGGATTTTCAGGGAGTCTGTTATATAGCTTTATGGCCTGATCTGTACTGATACTGACTGACCGACAATTTGTAAAATAGTACCTACCTATCTACCGGTGTAAGGGACAGCGTACCGCAAACATATAGGGGTTGCTCAGTTAACGAAACTGAAAAACTATTACCATGAAATTCTTTCAGGAACCGAATAATTTTTTGACTTTCCATACCTACAAAAATACCATCTCGATCAGATAATTTGTATGATAAAATAAAAATGCCCGAAAGAATTTTCTGGTGAAGTTTCGTTTGCTGAGCAGCCCCTATCATTTTTAGGGTTCCGTACCCAAAGGGAAAGACGGGACCCTATTACTGAGACTTCGCTGTCCGTCCGTCCGTCCGTCTGTCACCATCACCAGGCTGTATCTCATGAGAGAGTTGAAATTTTCGCAGATTATGCATTGCTGTTGCCGCTATAACAACAAATACTAAAACCAAAATAAAATCAATACTTGGGAGCATAAAACAAACGTGATTTTCCGTCTATCATCCATCAGACTGTATCTCATGAACCGTGATAGCTAGAGAGTA
>JARACY010003183.1:0-35352 GCA_029255725.1 Scrobipalpa atriplicella
GCTGCTATAACTAGCTGTATTCAAATCACCCAGTATTTGCTTGGTCTCTATATTTTCATGTTTTTAAAACATAAAACAGTGGCTGCATTTTTAAGTGCTACAAAAATATTAAACATACAGGAGTAAAAAAAAAGATTAAAACGAATCGCAGTGCAAGTGAAAAACCTACAAACCTTTACGAAGATACCTTTTCCTTTTCCTTTTTCCTTATGTAAAACTTAATACCCAGTGTTAATATGGATCCAGAGAGACAGCCCCTATTGAGTCCTCAAACTACGCAGTACCACTCGGCAGATGTGCGATGCAGGCGATACAGGTAGGTACATAAAATGTGACAGTTGCCTCTCCTCCCGAGCATGCTGTGAAAATCAGCAAAGGGTTGCAGCGTTGTACTCGTAATTTAGGCGATGGGCTGACTACCTATCACTACTTAAACACATTTCAATCTCTTTCCCGATTAATATGTAGGTATAATATGCCCGTGTGGTGCCGGGTTAGAATAGCATCACGCCATCACTTCCTGCGGGTGTCGTAAAAGGCGACTAAGGGATAAATCCAGGGAATGGGCAGCAGCGTTCTCTGTGATTGGAAAACTTCTACTGCGCTCACCAACCCGCCTGCCAAGCGTGGTGAGTATGGCATATACCCCCAATTTTGGGGAGGCCCATGTCCAGCAGCGGACTGTTGTGGCTGATGAAGATGATATGAATGTATGTAACTTTATTTTGTGTTTAGACCCCTCACGTCTGAAGAAGTGCAGAGCAGTCGCCAGGAGGTGTCATGGCGCCGAGCTCGTTTCTTCGTGGTCATCATGTTCTGGGCAATCATGGCTATGTTCCTGTCCAGCATAGCTTGTCTTCTGATACAGGTAAGCTAATCACTGAGCGAATGGTCAAAGTTGCGATTCGTCAAAAGTAAATTATTGACGAAATACAATTTACAACAATCGCGGTTCTGACACATTAAAGAAAACAATAAAGAAATGGAATAAGTAAGTACCAACAAGTACCAAGCGTTATCATTATCCGACACTTTTATATGACACTGCACTTAGTCAATTTGAGCTGCAACTAAGTACACCTAAAAAATCGCTTGCCAAGCGCTAAGCTGCCGAATATATAGCACAGAACAAGCAAAATAAAAGACAGTACAAAACAGGCGGCCTTATTGCTAAGCAGCAATTCTTGTGTTTTTTATTTATTTTTATAATTCTTGTGTCTATGGCAAACGCAAGTTTCTTTCATATTTTAGTAAACTATTCTATAGGTATGTGGCACATGGAATAATGTACTTGGGGGGTATCTATTGGATGTTCACCTATATTGGTGCCGATTCTGTTATAGACACAACTTATGTCCTGTCACTTTCCAAAATTCGAATAAAATTGAGACAAAAATAACAGCTGATTATAATTCTGTCAAAGCGACTTGGCATCCTTGATGGTGTCGACTTATTTTGAGCGCTATACGTCATTTTGACAGGATTATAGCTGTTGTATTTCTATCTCTATTTTATTCAAATTTTAGAAAGTGACAGGACTAAACTAATATCAGTTAAGTAGTGTCTACAACAGAATCGGCACAATTGGGACTGGGTAGCTTAAAAAATTCAAAACGTTTATACTTAAAACTGATGGCTAAAAATATTGTGGATTTCATTCATCATTTAAAAAAAAAATGCACATTTCGATTTTAACAATCGAATTTAAAGTATATAAGTTATTGATTTGATTAGTCAATATTTACTAAAATGTGACGTCATAATTTACTATTTTCATACAAAAAAGCGTTTTTGACATTTCATAAAAAGTTGCTGATTTGACTAGTTGGAAAGTAGCCAATTATAACCTATAACGAAATGTTTTCTGATCCAGGCGCCTCGTTGCCCCACACCGACGCCCTCAGTGCCTCCGGTGCACCTAAACTTCGCGCCACTCATCAGTGGAATGGCTTCCGACGGGCCCGATGAGAAAGCAAAGTTCGAGCTGTGGATGACGTAGGCACTGGCCACAAAGTTTGACACGCAATATTAACTGTATGAAAGCACTTTTTCCGTACATGATGGCACAGCTACTGCGAAAGGAAATATCTGTATTTTATTTGTTTGTGTTTTTGGTATTTTAAATTTTAATTTAAACTAATGTATTCCCAAATAGCTACTAGAATAAAGGTATTTAATCGAAGATCATGTTTCTTATAACTTTTAGCTATTAGTTAGATTGAAAACACAATGAAATAATAGTTTTGGTAATTTAACCAATTCGCCAACACATTCCATTTATTTTAGGAAATGTGTGTGCAAAAGACGTGAAAGATTGTTAACCTTTATTCTAGAAGCTATTTGGAAATACTACCTATAGGTACTATGTGATTTTAACTAAATACGGGGTGTAAGGGACAGCGTCCCACAAACTTATAGGGGTTGCTCAGTCAACGAAACTGAACAACTACCACCAGGTTTTTTTTTTCAGGTAATGAAAAAAAAAATTGTTTTCATACAAAATGACCGCATCGATCAGACAATTTGTATGAAAAAGCAAATTTTTTTTTTCATTTCCTGAAAAAAAAGCCTGGTGATAGTTGTTCAGTATCGTTGACAGAGCAACCCCTATCAGTTTGCGGGACGCTGTCCCTTACACCCGGTATAGCTACCGACGTATAACATTCAATCTGCCACATGGAATAAAACGTGGTTATTTTTATTTACACCCTAAACCTAAACTATTCTATCTGACACTTGGAACACTTGAATTTTACTTCTTTATGGATTAAATTATTCGATGTACCACTTAGACTAGATGGCGTTGCGAATTTTATTTTACTAATTTGTTATTCTGACTGAAAATTCTGCTTTAGCAATGAGGTCATGTACTTCCCTGTTGTATGTGTTTGTGTTTTAGTGCAAATAAGCTTTAACTGCCTCCATGGTCTAGTGGTCTGAGCCATGGGCTTACGATCCGGAGGTCCTGGGTTCGATTCCCAGGGGGAAACAATGTTGATATTTGTCAATTTATCACTTTGTGAGGTTTTCCCCAGTTTGGTTAGGACATTGCAGGCTGAATCACCTGATTGTCCGAAAAGAAAAAGGATTCCGTGCTTCGGAGGGCACGTTAAGCCGTCGGTCCCGGTCGCTGTCTTTGATAGTGGTCGTTACTGAAACCATGTCAGAGGCCTATAGTTGTGCCAGGGTTTATCGGGTCGTTGTTCGACTCGAAAATCCACTCGCTAAGAAGAAGAAGAAAGAAGTGCAAATAAGTACCCCTGCTGGGCAAAAGCTGAACTCTCTCTTTTTCCAGACTTCCCGATCTTTGGCAGTTTCCAAACATTTTTGATCAAACTCCGATAAGGCATAGTATTAAAATAAAATGATAAAATATTTAATAGATAATAAAACATATTCTTTTCAGAAACTAAGGAATCAAACAGCAAATAAAGTTGAAGAAAACAATACTATTACTACGGATATGGTGTGGTATGGTTACATTTGATTTAATAATTCCCATGGTCAAAATTGAACATTATGGAGCAGGGAATAGATTTAGTTGTGTTAAATTAATATATTTTATAACTAAAAGATATCTTTATTTTATATTTCACATTTGTCATAAAAAAATAACCGTATACTATTCTATCTGTCATGAAAATATTTTGGGACGTATACTATTACAAATGGTACATCGAATACTCTATTCTCTTTAGTTGGTTGTGGTCGATAAACATACTGTACAACAGGACAGTATGTGGATGATGTGGATATTAAGGGGCCTTATCATTTTTCGCGGCGGGCCGAAACAGGTATTTGTCTCTCACTCACACAAACGCGGCACAGCCACGTGCTGAACAAGGAGAGTAGATTTGTACTCCCTCGGAATTAAAAAAGTAAGCGACAAAATGACAAATTAGTTAAATTATGAATGAAAATTACATCAAAATGAAAAAATATTACTACAAAGGATCAAGGTTAGTATGCTTTATGTTTTAAGAAAAAAATTACGTAGTAGCTCGGTTGACATATTCATTAAAAACCGATTTAAGTTTTTTGAAGACCTGACTTTATGATTTTTTTTAACATGTTAAAACTGTTTTAATTGTGTTTTCAATACTTCATCGGACGAGAAATATCTCCAAGATCAATATAATATTTTTGTCGGCAAGCGTAAACGCAGTACTTTGGCTAGAAATTATTTTTCGCAACGTCAATAAAATTTGTAAGGAGCCTTAATTTGTGAAGTGTACCTCACACTCCTTAAGCAGAATTTTAATAATATTTCATGTAATTAGACTTAGGCTACTTATAAAACAGCAGATTGTAGGTAGGTATCTTATAGCGGTCAAGAGTCTTCTATTTATGTAAATTCCTTCCATGCTGGACTGGGAGAGATAGAAAAACATAGAATGTGCCAGCTGCATCTCCTCCCGGGCATGCTGTAAAAATCAGCTAAGGGACCCGAGGGTTTCAGTATTGTAATTTAGGCGATGGGCTGACAACCTGTCACTATTAGCAATATACAGATCTACCTGGAAAAACCCTCTAAACTTGTCAGACGTGGCGGAACGACCTTTGTTTAGGTAGTTTACGCTCTGCCTACCCCGTTAGAGATAAAGGCGTGATTATTATGTGTGTATGTATGTATGTTTATTTATTCATTAAATTATACTCATATTTAGATAATATTTTTATAGAATCTGATGCAATAAGGTGTGAAATAGAATTATTATTAAACTGATAATAGTTTTGATCAGTTTTATAATAATTATTCACTACTCTTCACACTTTATTATATCAGTCTATCATTTATTTTAAATTAGTATGAAAATCACATTTTGTTTTATAAAACTCATAATTAGTTTTAAGATTATTTAACGCAAAATATAATTTCAACAGTTAACATTCCAATAGATTCTGTAATACTGTTGTATTTTGTACAAAAATGAATGTAATAATGTCTATCAATTAGCTACCTATAATCGATTTTAATATTCATTATGTAAAAATTGAATTTTATGTGCAACTGGTTTCATTTCACCTTCATCCATAATAGAGTCTGTGCGAAAAGAGAACAGGCATGGAATCTGAGGGCGCACATTTGTATTAACTATCTCACGGCTGGTTGCTTGGGGTTTATGCCTAGGTCTTTGACCTAAAACCTCCAAAATTTAATGTAGAAGGTTAAGGTTAACGAGCTGGGCATAAACCTCACACGACCGAGCGACGGTTAATTAAATACAAATGCGCGCCCTCAAATTCTATGCCTGTTCTCTTTTCGCACAGTGGAATGTCCACTAGGGGTATTTAGTCCATTTCCCGGAATGTCCATTCCCTGGATATCATTTACAAGAGTAGAAAATTATTATCTTTCTGTTACTTTTCTTAACTTCCATGCTGGACTGGGAGTGATAGAAAAACCTAGAACGTGCCAGCTGCGTCTCCTCCCGGGCATGCTGTAAAAACCAGCTAAAGGATTTGAGGGTTTCAGTGTATTAAAATTTAGGCGATGGGCTGGCAACCTGTCACTAAAGCAATATACATAATCATCCATCTATAATAACCCTCAAAACTTGTCAGATGTGGCGGAACGACCTTTATTTAGGTTGTTTTGGCTCTGTCTACCCCATTAGGGATAAAGGCGTGATTTTATGTACGTATGTATGTATACTTTTCTCTATTTTCGGGGTTCTGCCAACTTCCATTCAATTTAGATTATAAAAACACTAAATTAAATTATAGGTTTATGTTATTTATTTCTTATACTTCTACCCAAAATGCAGAGTAATCTCTCAGTATTTGTTTAGATAAATGTTGGATGTGTGTTGTCACATTACATAACTTGCTCTCTTTATTATAATTTATATCTCAGGTAGAAACACTTATATACACCTTTTTACACCCTAAAATCGTCTTTATTATCTAGCAGTAGTGTCTATATTCGTATAACAAGTGTTCTATTTATATGCGGTTGCTCATGAGCTAATAGGGAATAGAAGCGAAATCTATTAACTTTTCAGTATCACCTTATCAGTATTTTTCGTAAACTTCTTTAAGGCAGTGATCGTTATATTGCCATTTCTCTATCCGGTCAAAAATATATTAAAAAAATCTGCTATTTCAAGTAATAAGTCGACATACTGAGTCAGGTATTGAATAAAGCGCATAGAGTTGTGTTTCGTCTGAACTCCTCGCCTGGTTGGATTGCTTGGCGAGGTTCAACATCTCTTCCAGGGCCTCGTCTAGGATGTTCTGGCGTTTTGGGAATCTGTAACAAACACAGTACAATTTTGAAAATAGATATAGTTTTAAACAGGACAATACCAATACTGAAGACAAGTAATATTAAGTTCGTTCAGCTCTCGCTACGCTCGCCATATATGTCAATATTACCTCGATTAATAACATAAAATGTTGCACTAGCTACGTTCGCCATAAATAAGTTATTACACCTCGGTCAATATCGTGAAATCGCGCACTCGCTTCGCTTAGCATTATGATCAGTAACGTGAATGTCGCGCTCGCTACGCTTACCATATACTTAAGTTAGTAAACCTTGATCAATAACGTGAAATCTCGCGCTCGCTACGCTCGCCATGTAAGTTATTACACCTGGATCAATATCGAGATTGACTAGACGCCGCGCTCATAAGTAATCTGTGCTAGGGCACAGATAATATAATACTATACTAGTGCAGATGCCTAACGTCATACAACAAAACTGGTCCGCATTAACCGGGCAGACCGCCGGGCAGGCCCGTTTTTAGGACATTGTGACGCAATTAAATAACACATTTACTTTATTTGAACAGTTTTTCACGGTTTAAATCTGTTGGATGAATTTTTGTTTAGAACGGGTTACCCGACTTAACCGTAGAGCCATCTCTTGATATTTTTAAAAGCTTATTTACTGTAGTACGGAATGGGACTCCATGGCTAACTCACTGGTTGATAACTGTGCGGAATGCATGCGGCAGTTCGTGTGGTATAAGGGGCGCCGCTAGATGCGCCGCCAGGAGGCGCACACACGGCGCCTCGCACGCCAGCGCCACCACGTGCACGCGACACCGGGACAGAGGTTGCAGTCCCAGGGTTACTAGAGTCGATGTCACTAGGGTTGTGATCTGAAATTGAAGAAATGAGACTTAGGCCCGTATTTATAATCAGCTCTCAAGAGTGACAGCGAGTTTGAGTTTGAATCCGAAATGTCATTTCAGTACAAAACGGCCTTTCAAATCCATACTTAATATTGCTCTCAATCTTGAGATCGCTTTATAAATACGACCCTTAGGCTCGTATTTATAAAACGCTCTCAAGATTGAGAGCAATATACAATATACAGGCGTTTTAGAACGACAGTATGAAAAAACAATAGTAAGAAATCACGCTATCTATATTTAAACTAATATAATATTATAAAGATGAAATATTTGTATTATTAGAATTTTGTGTGTGTGTGTGTGTGTGTGTTTTTGTAACGAATAACCTCAGAAACTACTGGACCGATTTCAAAAATTCTTTTACCATTAGAAAACTTTGTTCACCCTGAGTAACATATGCAACTTTTTACGGCGGTAAAATATCTGATTTCCTCAATAAGTAAGTGGGTGAAGTGAAACTGCGGCGCAAAATGCTAGTATTAAGCCGGGTATTCATTAGGCAAAATTTGTATCGCAACACTGTTTATAAACAATGTTTCATCACCGCCCGAAACAGTTGCGATACAGTTGCGATACAATAGTGATGAAACAAATGTTTCAGATACATGTTGCGATGTTCCCCATTCGGAATGGGGAACATATCGATACATGCTGTTGCGCAACAGACGCGATACAGAGGACGTGTGTGATTCGCGACATGGAGGTAGTGTGGGGAAAGGAACAAATAGGGTTATTAATTGATTTATATAAAGAGCAACATCTGATAAGTGTGGACGGTCGTGTTTCAGATACATGTTTGCAGTAAACATGTATCTCAACACAGATGATGAAACAAATGTATCTAAACATCGTGTTGCGATACAAATGTTGCCTAATGAATACCCGGCTTTGATGCTACAGACCTGGTTCTCCATATGCCGCTTGGTGGTCTTGGACACGCGGTCGTTGGCCGTGATGAAGGTCACTGACGTGTTGGCTGTAGAAGACTTCTCAGGCTCCGACCAGCTTATAGAACGATTTGAGGATGCTGCAAATTATGAATGTTATAAGTCATAGCATGTATTACATTACATATTACGTCGTTTGGAGAAATTGCCGGCCGCTACGCACTTGAGTACCGAAAAGAGTGAACGTACGCTTTAAATAATGAAGCTATTCCCTAGCAAATGGGAGAAATAGTACATTACTTTAGAAGCCAAAAATAAAGCAATATATGGTCGAGTAAATTTGGAAAACGAGACCATACATTGCTATTTTGGCTGAGATTAGTACATTACTTTTGTCTCATTTGCGAAGAAACAATATCAATAAACTTAAAAACAAACATTAAACTTCTAATTCTTCCATAATATTGTAAAATTCAAAATTAGAATGGCGCCTATGACATGCGCACATTCCATTCATTCATTTCGTTCTATTTTTTTTTTTAATTTGTGCATTCAGCCTTTAAAAAAATTATAACGTGAACTTAAAAACACCTAATCCATACTAGTGTGTACTTTAAAGACCTCATGCAGAGGTCGTTAATGTTCATTAATGTCGTTTGGAGAAATTGCTGGCCGCTACGTATTTGAGGATCGAAAAGAGTGAATGTACTGCTTCTTTTTTTTTTAAATAACGAAGCAATTTCCGAGGAAATGGGAGAAAAAGATAATATCTGATACCTTCTGAGTGTCGAGGCGAATCTGGATGGAATTTCTGTTTGATGAAGTCCACAACGTCGATGCACGGTACTTTGTGTTCTCTCACTCTGAAACAAAGTATACACATTAAAACATGAAATAGAACTTCCATGCTGGACTGGGAGTGATAGAGGAGCATAGAGTGTGCCAGCTGCATCTCCTCCCGGGCATGCTGTAAAAATCTGCTAAGGGATTCGAGGGTTTCAGTATTGTTATTTAGGCGATGGGCTGACAACCTGTCACTAGAGCAATATACAGATCTATCTGGAATAACCCTCAATAATTTTCAGACGTTGCGGCACGACCTTTGTTTAGGTCGTTCACGCTCTGCCTACCCCATTCGGGATAAAGGCATTATTTATATGTATGTATTTAGAAACCAAAAATATCACCGGCGGCATCTTAAGTAAGTGGCAGACGTATTCCTACATGAGAGCGAAGCGAGCAAAGAACTCACCTAACCATGTTAGATCTATTTTTAAATACGAGCGAAGCAAGAATAAAACTCATCTTATCATTGAGAAATGACAAACGGATTCCAAAATGCGAGTGAAGCGAGGAATAAACTTACCTACTTAGTTATTGAGAAGTGCTAAACCAATTCCTAAATGCGAGCCGAGTGAACAAGAAACTCCATTGAAACTCTATTGCAAAGAGGTAGACCAATGCCTAAAAGCGAGCGAAGCGAGCAAGTAGTTTATCTAACCATTCCGTGTGGCAGATTGATTGCTAAATGCGAGCGAAGTGAGTTTGAAATTCACCTTATCCTCCTGAATAGCGTCAAAGCGATTCCTACATGCGAGCGAAGTGAGCTCTCTCTCACCTATCCCCGGTCCAGCAGGCGACACGCACGACGCTATCATCTTGCTGCAGCACGAGCGCCGCGCGGGCGGTCTCGTGCGCGGACCCCATCTCGTGCAGCTCGGGGCCGGCGCTGGGCCACGTGGCGCACGTGTACCCCGCGCCCCACAGCTCGCGGGCGTGCTGCGCGCGCCGGGCAGCCGTCAGACCGTCGCGGTTGGACCCCACCGTGCCCCACACGCACACGCAGATTAGCGTCGACTGCGGAGCGGAATAAACAGTTATTAGTGTCGATTTTAAAATATTCTACAATTGAATATAAATTAGGAATGTCAATGTCATGTGCTTATTTGCTATCCTGTTCTTATGTCAAAGTTAAGAAAGTGACAGCGCTACTAAGAATTAGAATTAGGAATAGTGCGTCCTGAATTAGCGCCAGTTTGTAGAAAAAGACAAAAGATCAACATTTGCCTTTTTAGCTAAAATTATAAAGTAAAAATATTGCTCTCTAATCAGTTTTAAGATTTTTGCGGTTATTCACTACTGAGGGTAGACCGATATGGTTTCCCTTAGAAGATTTCAACATTCGCCTCGCCAGTCTACTCGTGACCATGAAGCATGCAACTGCTTTGAAATATCGAGGTATGATTTATGATTTAGTGGTCGTTACTGAAACCATGTCAGAGGCCTATAGCTGTGCTACTAGGCGGTTTGAAAACTCTGACACCAGGATTCATCGGGTCGATCGACTTGATACCCATACGACAGAAGAAGAAGAAGTAGGTACATATATCTACATCATTTCCAAAAATTATAGGAATCGGACTATGTTTATGGGGTGAAAACCGTTATCGCCTTTTGTATGAAAAGGTGCAGTCCAAATGTGACCACCCATTTTTGATAATTTATTTTTGTTTGGTTACCTTCACTGAGTGAAAATAACCGTTAAAAAAATTGTGGTTATATTTGGACTCGTATGCCGTAAAGGGTTAACTTACCTCAGAGCTGTGTAAGCTGGGCGGTAGATCAGTCTCCATTTTCTTGAGTATCGCAGCCATCCTCTCTAGAGACATGGAGAACCCGACGGAACTGCACTTCAATTCCGAACTCTCCTGGTCTTTTTCAGCTTTCGCTAGCTTCCAGAACTCTTCGACTAGACTGTCGTATCTGTAAATTAGAATTTATATATAATATATAATCAGCCTAAACTGTCCCACTGCTGGGCAAAGGCCTCCCCTCTCTCCTTCCAGAGTACACGGTCAATGGCTGTTATAACCCGTGCACATAAAGAAACGATCTATAAATGGCCGACGCTCGCATGCGTTCTCGCTCACTCTCTATTAGGTAGAGCGAGAATGCATGCGAGGCGGACCAATCACGATGCGAGCCGACGCCATTTTCAGATCGTTTCTTTAAACGCACGGCTTATACCGACCAGTTCGGGTCGTAGTCGACCAGGTCATCCCGCCATCGCTTTCTCGGATTTTCGGATTCTCGGAAATTTGGATTTAAATGACAAAAAAAAATATGGAAAGATGCCTAAAGTAAATTCACGTCTGTACCCCTTACGGATTAGGAAGACCGTCAACTACTCGATGAAAGTCGATCTTGACTCATTTTAAAAAAACGGCTTTTTGATAGGATTGTGTTTCTTTTTGTTTTTCAGTTAAACACTTGGACGGATTCCTGTTTTCTATAGCCTTTTACAGTAGACTCAAAGAATATGATACCAACTGGTAAATTCTATATTTTTTTCATTAAATAAGGATAAGATACCGTAGCTTTAGTAAACTTTATAGTCGAACCGTCGCGTAGGGCAAATACTGCCTATGTTTCAACGTTCAACACAATGGGAGCATAGACAGTGATGCGCTTCGTCGCTTAGTGTGAGCACCGCGTTACCTGCCGCCGGCCGCTATGAGGTCTCCGGCGCGATGTTTGTCGTTGGGTTTGTGCGCGTCGCGAGTGACGGCCATCTGCCAGAACACGCCGCAGTGCTGAGTCGCATTGTATGCCAGGAACGGGGCCACTGTGATTGGACTCTGAAACGAATAAGTTTGGTATATTCGCTCGCTTCGCGCGCCTAGAGTATCGTTATGTTTAGTGAAAATGTGCGCTTGCTTCGCTCGCCTAGTTTTTATTTTTATTTTAATAAAAGGGGCGCTCATTCTGCTCTCGTAAAGAATTGTTATTTTGTTTTTTTGTGAAATGGCGTACTCGCTTCGCTCGCCTTAAGAATCGTTTTAATTTTTGTGAAAAGAGAGCTCGCTTCGCTCGTCTAAAGAATTGTTTTAATTTTTGTGAAAAGACGCGCTCACTTCGCTCGCATAATGTAGATTCGATTTCGGTAAAGCTCGTGCTCGCTTCGCTCGCGTAGTGTATTAATTCAAATTTAGTAACATGTATCTATGTATTAGTTTAATTTTCGCGAGGTGTCTGTATGCATGGATTCAATTTTCGAGAGGTGTCGTCGCGTTAGCTTCGCTCGCGTAACGCATGATGAATCAACATAAAGTAAAATAACAAAACGTCACTTACCTCGCAGCCCAAAGCCTTAGCGTTCCTATACACAGCCTCCAACTGCCTGATAGCGTTGGCGACTATCTTGCTCAGTTTGAGCTGCTTGACGAGCGGCGTGACGAGTTCCTTCAACTCCTGGACCGGTACATCGGCTTCCATCAGGCGAAGGAGGTTTGATACATCGCGGTTTGATATGCAGAGAGAGGTTAGATGGGTTTGTAGTTGAAGGCTGGTTATTCGGCCTGCAAAGAAATGGAGTGAAAATAAATTACAAGGTGATTCTAGATAGACTTTGAGAGAACTTCCGGCGGTTTTTCGGAGCATAATGGCTCGTCGAGTCATATGTGTCATTGGGTTATACGGGTCATATGGGTCATTGATTCAAATGGGTCATTGGGTTATTATACGGGTCACTGGATCATATGGGTCATATGAACTGGTTCATGTAGGTCATTATACGGGTCATCGGGTCAATGAATCATACGGGTTATATGGTTCAATAGGGCAAATGGGTCATTTGTTCATATTATAAGTCCTTATATTAGACTTACCAAAACTGACATCAACCAACACTGGATACATATCGACATGTTTATCAGCCGGCACTCCGCAGGAAATGAGTAAGGTCTTCAGCAGGTCAGTATGGTTGATCTGTATGGCCACTTTGAGGGAACTTTCGGCAGCCGCGCGACTTGCAACTACTAACAGTTCGGAATCCGACCAGAGGGAATCTGGAAATTATCAAATAAAATTATTAAGTCATAAATAATAGAAACATTCTGAGCGGGATTTGATCATACAACCACGATGATCTATGCCACAACTCCAACCAACGGAGATATCTCAAGCGAAAATTTTAACGAAAATGTGACGGAACCGAGTTTCATACATACATACATACATATAATCACGCCTTTATCCCTAATGGGGTAGGCAGAGCGTAAACGACCTAAACCAAGGCTGTTCCGCCACGTCTGACAAGTTTTGAGGGCTGTTCCAGATAGATCTGTATATTGCTATAGTGACAGGTTGTCAGCCCATCGCCTAAATTACAATACTGAAACCCTCAAATCCCTTAGCTGATTTTTACAGCATGCCCGGGAGGAGATGCAGCTGGCACATTCTATGTTTTTCTATCACTCCCAGTCCAGCATGGAAGTACCACTCCTAGTCCAGCATGGAAGGCCAAGTTTCACTAGGCCTTTAACGTTCTGCCTAGCCCGTGGGTTACAGACGCGTGAATGTATGTATTTACTTACCATTCTTCGGTGTGACGATATCAAATCCGCATTCGACCATCTCCCGCGGATGAAATCCGGGTACATGCTTTTCTCTATATACTCGATCTACCACATACCGACGCATGTATTTTATACCGGAGTATGCGATGTGTCTGAAATAAGGAAATAATAATAACTCTGGGGGCTTATGATGCGCACTGTAGACTTCGTTTTGTCTACACAATTGTCTCTTTCGTTGCGCACTTCACATTGGAAAAGAACAGGCATTAATCAGAGTGAAGTTTGCAACACGTGTAGACAAATCGAAGTCTACAGTGCGCATCATAGGCCTGCTGGTTTCCCATAGTCTCAAAGACGGTACACAATACGATACTAAAACCCTCGGTTCCCCTTACTAGCTGTATCCAGGAATGTCCAGATACGGGAAGAATTGACAAAATAAAACGTGCTAAATTCCGATCTTGGTAAATCGATATAATGGTTACAGCGACATCTGTGTTTTATTGTAAGAACTACGATAAAGTATAAGGTGTAGCATTAGGTTGCTAGTCAACCATTGCGTGAATTAATACATTAGACACAAGATAGGTGGCGCTAGTACTAGTTAAAGTAAAAACTAATAGATGGCATTGATTTATGGGTGATGTCTTACGTGTGACACTAGCCTTTAAAATCCCGTAGAAGTATACAGTTTTTTATCGGTCCCAGTTCAGAAAGACACTTAGGCTCGTATTTATAAAGCGATCTCAAGATTGAGAACAATATTAAGTACGGATTTGACAGGCCGTTTTGTACTGAAATGAAATTTCTGATATGAATATACTCGCTGTCAGTCTCAAGTGCCGATTATAAATACGGTGCTTGGACGATTATCTAGGTATAACTCGTTCACTTAAAGAAACGATTTAAAAATGGCGTCCGCTAGCTTCGTGATTGGTCCACCTCGCATGCGTTCTCGCTCTACCTAATAGAGAGTGAGCGAGAACGCATGCGAGCGGCGGCCATTTATAAATCGTTTCTTTAAGTGAACGAGTTATATCAAGTGGTTACCTCGCGAAAGGTAACCTCAGATCGTGCGGTAGATGGCATACAGTGCCGGACGCCGTCATCACTTTGACCGCGTTGGGGTACAGGTCCCAGTCCTTGGCGCGCGGGATCAGCAAGGGCGGGGAGAACTCTATAGCACCGTGACTGCGGAATATCTGGAATTATATAGCAAAAATTTTCCATGTGCGATTGCTAATTGCACTAAGATCTATAACGTAAAACCTCGCGTTCGTTACGCTCGCGATATAAGTTAATACCTCGGCCGCTAACGTGAAATCTCGGGCTCGCTACGGTACCTCAATTGGCAACGTGATAGATCGCGCTTACGACGTTCGTGACTTATGATTATGATTTGTTCAGAAGGGATTGGTCGTTTCAGCCCAACAGCCACTGCGACCTGTAAAGATCTGTTGTAGCTTACGTTCGTGACTTAAGTTAATATAACTTGATCAATAACTTCAAATTACGCGCTTGCTACGTTCGTACGTATAATTTAATATACTTTGTTCCAAAACATGATAAATCGCGCTCGCTACGCTCGCGATATAAGTTTATACCTCGACCACTAACGTGAAGTCTCGGGCTCGCTGCGCTCGTTAATGTACCTCGATGACATGAGTTAATATACCTTGGTCTTGGTCATAATTTAAAATCTCGCGCTCCCTACGCTTGCCATACACGTTGTTCCTATAACTTTGCGATCAGTAAAATGGTATTTCGGGCTCGCTTCTAGATGATTGGTTTTGTATTTTTGTTCCAGATTCAACACCAGGAAATCTGGCAACCTTTCCAGACAAGCTTTGAGAAGAGCGTATACCTTGACAACAGCATCCTTGACTCCAGCCAGCACATCGACAGGTTTGGTCTTCATGCCGTTATGATACGTGAGATCTTCAGCAGTGGACTGTCGCTGGTCCAAGCAAGCTGCGATCAGCCGCTGGTAGCCTCGCGAGCCGCGGTCGCTCAACGTATGGGACAGGAGCCCTGATAATGCACCTGTGGCAGATTGGGACTTATAGATTTTCAGCTCTAGCCTCTTCCCTACTGAAATTGGAGGTATTTTGCCAAACTTATCAGGCATGAAAGCGGAATTGGCGAGCGCATATGATAATCATCATCATCATCATTTCGTATGGCTATCTGCGAATCAATACAATACATTACAATACAAAAATTCTTTATTGCACCAAAAAAAAACAGATACAAAAAAAAACCAGAAAATAACAGTAGTACAACACAGGCGGCATTATTGCTAGGGTAGCAATTTCTTCCAGGCAACCTTGTTATATCTTTTATGTTGATATCCATTCAGATGTTGAAGCCAGTCCTCCGTTTCTGGGGTAAGATTGTTGAGCTCGCTCATGTCACCGGAAAATAGATGCAGGGAGTATTCGTTTTGTAATAATGTATGCGACATAGGTAGTCTGTATTGATTGCAGCCCTACAGACGCATTGCAGCGACTGTTTTACATACATACATACATACATATAATCACGCCTTTATCCCTAATGGGGTAGGCAGAGCAAAAACTACCTAAACAAAGGTCGTTTCGCCACGTTTGACAAGTTTTGAGGGTTATTACAGATGATTGCGTATATTTCTATAGTGACGGGTTGTCAATACACAGAAATCCTCGAATCCCTTAGCTGGTTTTTACAGCAGGCCCGGGAGGAGATGCAGCTGGCACATTCTATGTTTTTCTACCACTCCCAGTCCAGCATGGAAGGACGACTATTTTAGCCCCCATTTAAAATCAAGGTGATTCACAGGCAACGCTTCTAGGCGTATATGTGTCATTTTGTGATTATGGCGTAAACCGACACACCATAAGTCTCCTGTCCATTTGTAAACAAGACTATTTCAAAGACTTATGTATCCAGTTAATTACGTACCTTCAGGGACTGGTCTTGGCACATGTTCACTGGCCAGCAATTCAGCGCAGGTGGGCCGTAAACTCGCATCATGATTCAGGAGCCACCTAAAACAAAAAAAATATTACGAACAAATAAAACTGATTATAAGTACTAGTTCAATAGTTCTGTTGCAAAAAAATAAACAGAAGTATCACTTACCTTATAACAAGTATCTGCTTAGCATTATCCTCGCTAACAAACTCTTCAGGCATCGTAATCTCCTTGGACCTCAAATCGGTCAGCACCTTCATTCTCTCCATACCGGTATCTAATGGCGCATGAAACATTTCAAATAGGATGATCCCTAGGGAATAAATGTCCACTTTCTGGTTGTATATCACTTTAGAAGTCCTCTGGAGAAGTTCTGGCGCTACGTAGAGAGCTGTGCCGACCTGCAGGAAGTATTTACGTACATTATAGTCGCACTGTTTATTCCTTCTAACTTAAAACTGCTTCACATCACATCTGACAGTTGTTGAAAGTGAATTTGAATCAATTACAGCTACAATACTGAAATAGTCTTGTTTACAAACTGCCTCTGTGGTCTAGTGGTCTAAGCTGTGGGCTTACGATCCGGAGGTCCTGGGTTCGATTCCCAGGGGGGGAACACAAAGTTGATATTTGTCAATTTATCACTTTGTGAGGTTTTCCCCAGTTTGGTTAGGACATTGCAGGCTGAATCACCTGATTGTCCGAAAAGAAAAAAGATTCCGTGCTTCGGAGGGCACGTTAAGCCGTCGGTCCCGGTCGCTGTCTTTGATTGTGGTCGATACTGAAACCATGTCAGAGGCCTATAGCTGTGCTACTAGGCGGTTTGAAAACTCTGACACCAGGGTTTATCGGGTCGTTGTTCGACTCGAAAATCCACTCGCTAAGAAGAAGAACAGCTACAAAGTAAATAGGAATATACTAAAGCAATCCAAACCCTCTACTGACCTCTTCAGTAGCCCAGTAAGAGAAGTTGGCATATTCTATGTTTTATAATGCTCACACTATTTATAAAAAAAATTATAAAATAATGTTTATGATTCGACTCACCTGTCCGGTAAGAGAGCCACCAATTTCTTCTTGTTTTGACTTTTCTGAAAAAGAAAATGTTCCAGTAACTCTCTAACGTACTAAGAAAGTAAAAGATTAGACATAGATACAGATAGTTTCATTTCTATTGTAGCATTAAATATGTACCTATAGCTCACCATCCAACAGCATTCCCGTAAAAGCTTTAGTCACCAATCCAAAGTCTCCAATTTTAACATGGTCGTTTGAGTCCAAGAAAATATTGATCGGCTTCAAATCTCTATGGAACATGCCCCTTTGGTGCTTATGGGCCAATCCTTCCACAATCTCACGGAAAAGTCTTCATGCAAGAAAATGTTCTAGAAATGATCTAAGTTTGACCTTGACCTTTCGTGACCTTTCATTACCTGAGCATTTATTTCCATGGCAAAATCACGAGGAATGTAGCTCTCTATTTGATGTAACCTTAACGCTAAATAGAACTCAATAGTCAGAAGATAGGCCAGGCCACCTCTTGCCAATAAAAATGCCTCATTTTCACAGAAAATCAAGTAGCAAGTATAACTTACCATCTAACAGCATTCCTGTAAAAGCTTTAGTCGCCAACCCAAAGTCTCCAATTTTCACATGGTCATTGGAGTCCAAGAAAATGTTGACCGGTTTTAAATCCCTATGGATCATGCCTCTTTGGTGTACATGGGCCAATCCTTCCACAATCTCGCGGAATAGCCGCCAGGCCCTAAAATGTTCTTGGAACAGGCCGTTGTCTATGGCGTGCCGGAGGGTATGCTTCTCGCAGAACTCCATTTGGATGTAGAGCACCTGGAACAAATTATTTAAGTTGTAAATTACTGTTCAATATTATTAAAAGTTAGTTTTTCAATATAAACATGAAGATGTCGGCTGTAGTGGTATTATGAAACTTTAGATTCAGAGGTTATTTGATTGTTCTGTTCATGTAACAGTTTTTTACTTTTACATTTTTAAATCTTTCGATTTTGTGCCGCTACAAATAAGCGGAAGTTGAAAAATTGTTTTAATTTATTTACCTGTTTTAATTTAATCGAAGGTGGTCTGGGCGAGTCAATCGCGTCTTCTGAAGGGATCGTTTGTGACTGGTTGTCCCCCACTTCGAATTCTATGTCACTGCTCTCATCGTCTCCTGGCCTGAAAAGAATTTTCAACATATTAAAATGTATTAGGAAGTCTTAGTTTAGCTATAAGATAGAATATACAGCGTTTTCTTTTCTACCACTACCATTAGCCACATAAACAAACTGACTTCAAGTGTAATTCATAATCATCCTCCTCGCTATCTGCAGACATGTTCATCTGGACAGGACCCTCAGACATGGACCACTCCACTTTAACCTCTTGACCTTTAGTGACCTCAAGTGACCTTACCTGAACCACGGCCCAGGTTCAAAATCATCATTTTCCTCCTAGCTATCTAAAAAGAACATGTTCATATGGACTGGACCCTCGGACATGGACCTTTTTACTTGACCTTGACCTTTAGAGACTCAAGTGACCTTACCTGAACCACGGCCTCGGTTCATCATCATCGTCATCATCATCCTCGCTATCTGAAGACATGTTCATCTGGACTGGGCCCTCAGACATGGACCATTCCACTTTGACCTCTTGAGCTTGGCCCAATTTGGCTATTACTGCTTCTAAGCTTGGCTTCTTCTTGGCGGTTGGGGTTCTTACTGTAAAAAGATTAAAAATAATTTTATTTTTATATCAAGATATTTAAAGTTCCTCAAATATCAAAACCACTGACGTCAGTCTTGGCTCATATTGCTATCGATTCGTGGAGAGGAGAGCACAACTAAATCTTAACCAAAATTGTTGCCGTCCATTTCTGTTCTCTCAGGATAGACAATGAGAGGTGACCATTTTAATCAAGATTCAGTGATTTTGAGCGCATACGAATCGCCCCCATTATCAATGGTATTAATTAGGTATGTAATACTTGAATAGTGTAACTTTTAATTGACCTTAAATAATCTTGACCTTGACCCCACACCTTTAAACTGCTCATTAGTTTTACGACCCATGATATTCAGCTAACGAAACATGCTCTAAATTGTTTTAACTTCAAATTCTTACAGCAATGACCTTTTAAATGACCTTGACCTACCCAACATCTGCACACTGCCAGTCCCAGAATCATTTGTGTCACTACAATCAGTCGTAGTCTCAATCCACGCGTTATAATATCGAACTACATTTTCATGGTTCAATCGGGAAAGCAATTTCACTTCTCTGGTGATCTTTTTGTTTAAATGAACGTTTTCTGGGTTGAGCTGCACTCTTTTGATTGCGTAGAAGCCGCCGTCTAGTTTGTTTTTTACCTGGAGAAGATGGGATTATTTAGTAAAGAGATGTGTGAATCTACCCATGAAACTGAACAACTTTCCCTAAGGAACATAGGTCGAAATACGAAAAAAAAAATCGACCTTCCATACAAAATGTATCAGCTGATAGCGTATTTAGTATGGGAAGTCAAAACTTTTTTTCGTATTTCGACCTATGTTCCTTAGGGAAAGTTGTTCAGTTTCATGGGTAGATTCACACATTTCTCGATGCATATACCCTTTCTGTTACACGTTGTAGAAATACTTCACCTTCAAAACACTTCCAAATGCACCTTCTCCGAGAAACTTGAGCACTTCAAACTCTGCGTTCAACCGGGAGTGACCTGCCGCTGGTATGGGAATGTCGATCTTCTTTGCTGCATCTTCGTCCTGAAGAAATACGATTGAAATTTTAGTATTTCAGAATGTTACGATTTTGAAAGTGTAAATTAAATTAAGTACTTCAGACCTATTTAAAAAATACTTGGCTACTCACTTGTGGGTTTCATAGACCCTATACGAGGATCTTCATCAGGAGAGAAAAGAAAGTGAAAGAAAGTTTTTGAAAGTGTTTCAAGCTAAATAAAGAATTTTTGTATTTTGTATTTTTTTTTTGTAGAGAAAAAAGTCACACTACAACATCCGTCAAGTGCGACCTTCGACTGCGGTTTGTTGGCAGCAAATACCTCTATTAAACCCACAAGTGAGTAGCCGAGTATTTTATAAATATGAATAACACTTATTGGTCGTTTAGTGATAAAATATTACAGACCTCTTTCAATAGGGGTTATTAGCTAGTAACTAAATGAGTTTTCCTAGCATCCTAGCCTGTTCACAGCCTATGTTTTCCAATTCCTGGATCTAACTTAAATGTATACCAAGTATCGTCATCTCGATCCATCTAGTGGTTGAAGCGTGCTTATGTACGCGTGCGAACTCCCGATACCAGGGTTTATCGAGTCGATCGAGTCGAAACCCACGCGACAATAGAGAGAGCGTGCTTATGTAGCAAACATCCGACATCCAAAAATACAAAGCAGTGCAATATATTTTACTTACAGAGAACGCTTCTGATTTTCCTCCGGATCTTTCGACCTTTTTACGACACCCGTAAGAAGATCCGGGTGATGCTATTCTAGTCCAGCACTAAACTGCGTTATTATAAAGTAGTACATCAATTTATACCTCTGACCCGCTGCCATCTTCTTCTTTCTTCTTACGATTGGGGAGCTTCACAGGAGTATCTACAAGGAAGCCGTGATTGACTAGTTGCTCGGCTGACCACTGGGAGTGCTCGTCTTCTGTTAAACATCTGTGAAAAAAGAACAACTACCATGCGAGTCAATGGTATCAAATACTTAGTTGAGGTTATGTACATATGTATAGCTAAATTATCGCATATATAAGCCGTGCGTTTAAAGAAACGATCTGAAAATAGCGTCGGCACGCTTCGCCATTTATAGATCGTTTCTTTATGTGCACGGGTTATAACCTAAATTAGCTTTAGGTACACCAGTCGAAAATAATCGGTGTGTTACGTCTTACTCTGTCTCGTTCAGTTCTGGCCTAGACTACTGGGTAACATTCGAGTTTTGAGGTAGGTTCAGTTCACAAAACATAACAACTTTCCCCATGACACATAGGACGTGAGACGTAAAAAGAACGACCACTTCCATACAAAAGGCCCCGTCACCTAACTGACTTCACTGTGAAAAACCAAAGTTTCTTTTTAATTCCAGGCTAAGATTCCAGGTAGATTAGAATACCTGGCTACACCCCAGCATGACATTTTATTCGTATGGTTGTTACCTTGAGAAAAAATCTTTGGCTGAGGTAGGCAGATCTATGGGTACTTCGTGTAGAGAGCCTTCCAATGCGACTATTGATAGCAGTAGCTGTCCGGCCGCGTAAATATCTGATGCTTTGGTCTGTCTGAAACATAATGATAGAACATTCTGTGTTAACTTGGCAAGTGTTTAATGGACTAAAAACGAGTAGATTATGCATATAAATATTAAGAGCTTTCATACCTAGCGGTGGCGCCCCCATTCGTTAAAAAATCATAACATAACACGCAAATTTTTTTCAAGCTTTGAAACTATGGTCTGTCACTTCCTTAGAATAAGAACTAATGATTTTTTAAGAGGTAATGAATTGAGAAACACGGCCGTTTTTAGCAATAATTTCTATAGTAACTGCGGGGTACTTAACTTCTTAAAAATCATTAGGTTTATTTCTAAGGAAGTGACAGAACAAAGTTTTCAAGTCTATATTTTGCGAGTTTTGTTTTTTAACGAATGTGGGTGCTACCGCTAGGGATAAAGGCAATGTTGGAAGGTTTTTATTGCAATCAATACTTTTTAAAACATGCATCCTTTTTATAAGATGACGATTATAAGGGTGCCTCAGATTTAGGACATTCCAGTCAAATTGAAATTGTAAGTACAACAAAGAAAATTGCCTTGTTTTTTTTTTCTAGGGATTAAAATAAACTTACCTGTCACAGAAACTTTCACCTTCGAACATCTCAGCCAGCATCACATCAAGACCCGCTCCCACCAACTTGACCGCACCGAGGTCATCCAGGAACACATTCTCACTTCGTATATCCCTATGCAACACACACACTTCATGAAGTTCCTTTAACGCACTAAACACTCCTAAGCCTACATGCCTTAGAAATTTTAAAACTTCAAATCTATCAGTAGTTTTGAACAGTTTACTTTTTAAAAACTTCAACGATGAACCTAAGACAAAATCTCTAAACACATAAATGCACTGTTTCACTGTTTTTTTGTATGGTTCTTTTGCTGTTTCGTAGGCAGTGTACGGCACTAAGGAGGAATGTTTTAATCGGCATATGGCCTTGAAGTCTTGCTGTAGGTTGGTGAGCTGCCGGTTTCTCGTCTGGAAGTCTGAGGCGGGTGGTAGCGACCACTTTTTGGTGACTATTCGTTCTCCGGATTCGTCGTCGATTGCTAGGTAGGTCGTTGCACCGTTTGATGAGTGTCCTGAGAAGAAAATATCATTATATTACTAGAATTTATGATAATGATACATCACATAGTACGTTTGGCTGTAAGTTATATGCTCTCTTTAATCATGTTGACTAAGGCCCGATCGCCCTGTTTCAGGTTAGGCTCGTGCCCCTCTGTGGGGACGTATTTGAGCTGATGATGAATCATGTTATCGTCGCAGAAAAGATTTATACTTACATAATATATCTTGATAACACAATATACACACCGAAAAATATATAATTTAAAGCACACTCTTTGTTAACTTGTAACAAAATATGAAGAGGAATAAATTTTTTGTAATTTTTGCTAAACATCTTTAAATATTCTGGTTGTTTTTCTTCTTTCACTGAGACTTATTATTAAAGTTTTCATTTTAACAACTACATTTTTTTTTTAAATAACAAAGCACATATTCCCTTACCCATACAGTTTCCTATATAAACCTTCTTATTATTCCTCTGAGTAACTCTCAACACCTGAGCACCTTTAGAGCTGCAAGTACAAGTGACGTCACCAGTTCTTATACGGACCACTTTCTTAGCCGGCGACGTCCTTTCGTCGGCATAGCTGAAATGATAATAAAATATACCGGGTGTAAGGGACAGCGTACCAGACACTGATAGGGTTTGCTCAGTCAACGAAATGGAACAACTTTCGTTCATCAGGATATTTTTTTTTGGGAAATAAAAAAATATTACTTTCCCATACAAAATTACCACCTCGGTCTGACAATTTTGTATAGGAAGGATAAGTAGTAAAGTATCTTTTTTAATTCCTGAAAGAATTTTCTGGTGAAAGCTGTTGAATTGGGTTGACTGTATCAGTTTCTGGTACAAATTATTAGATAGATACGATACAACAGAAAAATATTTCTCTAAATAATAATAATAAAATCGTCTTTTATCTTCCTGTTCTCGCAGCAAAAATAATGTCATACAATAAATAAAATAAAAAAATCTTCCGTGGTGTAACACCAACTTACAAAACCAGCTCTGGCGCGTCTCCCTGCCCATCATTGCTATTCTCCTGACTCGTGCTTGACCGATGCACTCGCTGTTTCCCAGCCCCACGTAGGATCTCTTGCCGTTTCTGAATCTCATCTTTTATCTTTTGCCGCTAAAAATACAATAGTGCGTTTGATATAATTATTGTCACATATTAACAGTCTAAACTTGGGAACATGTGTGCCCTCAGATGTGGCTCACTATATGAACCCTATAAATGTACAAGCCTGGACAGTTTTTATAATTTATTGAGACAATGATTGGTACATTTTTATATTTTTTTGGACTTGTGATATAGAATGATACGAAGTCAACATTTGGTGCCAATTCTGTTGCAAACCAAAATTAACTTTGGTCCTGTTACTTTCTAAAATTTGAATAAAATAGAGAAAGAAATACAACAGCTGGCATGCGCTATGGTGTCGTCTTATTAATTATAAACAGCTGTTGTATTTCTGTCTCTATTTTATTCAAATTTTAGAAAGTGACAGGACCAAACTAAAGTATGTTGAGTTCGGTTTGCAACAGAATCGGCATCATTATCTCTCATGGGAGAAGCTCCTTAGTCTAAAAAATGCTGAATTAGATAGCTTACTTCTTCATTTTCCTTCACTTGAATGTCATGTTGCTTCAGTTTCTCCATTTCTGTCTTCTGTTTGAGCATTTCTTCGTAAAAAGACAATGTTGGCTTATTGTGGTCATGGAGAAATTGCTGAAAAAAAAAATAGTGTCATTATTTATTACCTACTTAACTTAGTATATAGCCAAAGTGGAAAGTATTTGATACCAGCTTTCTACAAACGGTTTCACCGAGGGCTAAAAGAGTTTTCTGGTAAGAATGAGTTATTTTTCAGCAGTTAAAAGTAGCCAGTGTTAATCACAATTAACGTAGCTTGCTAATTGTGAAAGATTTTTGAATCTGTCCAGTAGTTTATAAGTTTAATAGTAACAAACAAAGTTTTAAATACAATATTATTTTAATGAATTTGATTTAATATTGCAAATAAAAAGTGTTATGTGTGTGTGTTGTATACAGAGAGGGTGTTAATTTAATTGTATGCCACATGGTTATTTCTCTATCCTTATGGGGTGTGGTGTGTCTGTCACCCTGTTTAACTATTTTACCTGTGCATGTGTAGCTAGTTGGAAGATCATGACTTCTCCACAAAGCTCTTGTGCTAGGTTGTTCAATTCATTTAGCAGTTTCTGACCATTCTCCATAGATAGCCCATGTAATTTGTGAATCAATATTTCTGGTGGCCTGCAAAAAAACATAATTTATTCATTAGATTTTACTTGGATTCACTGCTTACTATTAGGACAAAAACCAGGTAGTTTATCTGCCAAATTTTGGACAAAATATCACAATGTTTAACTAATAGAAAAACCAAAATAAGTTTTTGGTAAGACACAAGTTACTAAATATTGCTATTAGACCAGTATTATTATTTTCATATTTATTTATTATTTAACAATTTTCCATGTTTCAAGCTTCAAAATGTAAACATGTAAAAAACATAACCCTGCCTTGGCAGTCGGGTTAAAAGAGAGATGATATCATTATTGACTAGAATTCCAATCGTAATTTGGACTGGTTAAGCCCTGTATATTTATAAAACTCCAAAAGTCGCAGGTTCAAATCCTGCCCGAGAAGAATTCAATATTTATTATTTCTTTCTTTCATATTTCATAACATATTAATGTAGGACTGTTTTACTATGGATATGACAAGCATCAAATCATAAATATAACATACTTGTCAGGATAAGTGGGCGGACATTTGATCTGCAGTGTCACTGAGCAATGTACACCGGGGACGCTGGAATTATGCAGCGGGTTCAGGGTCAGAAGCAGGTCCAGCGGTCTCCAAACCTTCCACACCATTGCTTCCCGGGTGTCCACAACTGCATCTCCGTAGATTGACTGGAAAGTGGAATATTTTTTTTAACCATAGGAGGCCAAATGGATCAAAGAGGTACGAAGAATGTGTGCCTAATGTTCATTCAACAAAATTATGTTTTTAAATTGATTATTATACCTACCTATAATGAGTGTTTCAAGTAGGTAATTATAAGAAAAAGACATTATTCAAGAGTATTTAATTTTGGTTTTATATCAGTTGTTTGATTCCTATGGAATAAATATGACTCTGAATTTGGAGCGAGAAATATGAGATGAATTTGTTTGTTGATGAATGATGATGAAAGTAAACATGCGTATTTCATTTTTCATTTATGTGCAGATTACCTACAGCGTCTTCAGCCATAGATATACATGCAAGTTATTCCTCGTACAAATTAATTATTTATTGAACTTGACTCTCTGACCTAAATTTCTATTCAATTTTATTAAGAACAACTTGTTTAACACAAAGTTTTATTTAGAACTAACCTGCAAAACTGCTAGTTCGTTGTTTTGTCGCTCTTCCGGGGTTTCGTCGCTCATAGTTTCACGAATAACTCATTTATATATAGACTCGATTAAACACTGGTAATTCTAACTTGAAACGTACTAGAAATTTAGCAATTTCAGCAATTTATTGGGAAAAGCACCGCCGCAACACGATAAATATTTTGAAAACTAGTGTTGTTCATAACTGTTATGCTCAGCTGAATCAAGCTGTCATTACAAGAGTTGACTCTATTAGTACGACTTAATATTCAAAAATCGTGTTATAACTTATAACATTAACTATCTAAAACATAATCAAACCCATTCTCTCTCTGTGTGCATTGCTTACATAAAATTTAGACAACATTTTTGAGTTTCCATTTTGTAGAAGAAAAAGGAAAGTAGGTAATAAAAGGTATTTTTTTATTTTTAAAACAAAACCATGTCAGAGGCTTATTTAATAAGCTTATTTAATTTAGCTGTGCTATTAGTTAATTTAAGAACTGAATATTTTATCGCTATAACCAATTTTTCGTTGTTTTGTTATTATGATTTCTTATTTAGTCATTTGAACGTTTCAGGCGTACACAAAAAAGATAAATTGATATGCAAAACAGGCTGAACGCATTTAAAATGAGAAACATACAAACAGTTCTGTTATTTTTTATAAGCTCATTAAAAAGTTCAGCGGAACTATTCAAGTTCAGCACTGTCCCATCCCTAGAAATGTCACTTTACAAAAATTTGCTTTTCTTTTTTTTTTGTCCTTGCTTTGCGGTTTGGATACTTGGTCTACTTAAATGCAGTTGAAGCAGACTTTTGGAAAACCAATCCTATCGATAGCTTCTCTCAAAAATCGGTTTAATATTGAAGCCCACGTCGCAGCAGCATCCCAGTTAGTTGCACCTTTATACTGAAAATGAAAACAGAATGAAACTATGTTATGCCTAATAGTTAGCAGAATACTGTTCATTGTAAGCAGTGGCCGAAATTATTGTGATGGTAGATTAAAAACTCAACATGATTCTTGAATATAGCTGTGGAATATAGGTAGCGTACCCTACTTAAAACAAACTAGGTATACCAATGAATATTCCAAAAAGCCTGCGCCTCCATGATGGGATGGGCTAGGACATCATAGCATGTACCAGCTGCTGCTGATCCCTGGCATTAGGTAGGGGAGAAGGAGGCAGCTTTGAATAGGGGCAGCTTTGAAAAAACTCGTTCTGAAACTGAAATCAGAATATATTTTAGTAGAAATAATATTTTTAAGTTCAGAGTAATATTTTAGCTTCATTTGCTTGGTTTGCCGGTAACATTTTCAAACCTGCCCCACACACGGGGTAGGTTTGAAACTGCCTGGGGCACATTTGTAGTCATTGTTTGATAAAAAGTGGAATTAAAACTAAGTAAGAAATATATAGTAATCAGTTTTTTTTTTTGCCACTAACAACTTTATCAACAGCATTTGTTCATGCGATAATTAAGTCAATTAGTCAAATATTTATTCCAAATTTTATTATTAATTTAAGAGGTTATGATTGGGGCAGGATAGAAAAAATCGTAAGGGGCACCTTTGAATTTTCAAACCTGCCCCATTCAAACCTGCCCCATGATTTAAATGAGTGCCCCATTAATTATGGTGGAATATTTTTAAACCTAATGATATCGATAAGTGCACAAAAGCCCTTAATGTATTTTATTTAAAATAGTTTTGCATTTTGTCCGTAGGTACAAAGTTATAATAATGGTACGACATGAAAAATGCTGTTGATAAAGTTGTTAGTGGCAAAAAAAAAAACTGATTACTATATATTTCTTACTTAGTTTTAATTCCACTTTTTATCAAACAATGACTACAAATGTGCCCCAGGCAGTTTCAAACCTACCCCGTGTGTGGGGCAGGTTTGAAAATGTTACCGGCAAACCAAGCAAATGAAGCTAAAATATTACTCTGAACTTATAAATTGCTTAACTGATTGTTGGAACACTTTCTACTTCTTTTAAATTGAAGCTAAATACTTAATTAACAATAATTTCAAATGTGCCCCTAGTCATTTCAAAACTACCCCCCATACGGGGAAGGTTTGAAAATGTGACACCAGTCACGCGAATCGAAATGGTGGATCAATGGAAGTAGCTAGCTGGATGCTGATATCGCGATTAGTTTAGGGTTATAACCACACAGGTTCTATCATAACAAAATCCCACAAATGTACAATAATTATATAGTTACAATCAAATAATGAAAAATCATTCAAAGGTGCCTCCTTCTCCCCTACCTATTTGTAAAAGCTATTAGAGCTATTCTAATTCAGCACCGTTATTATCTATCTTCCCTGCTGGACTAGAAGCGAAAGAAAAACTAGCTGCTTAGGTATGCTCACGGGCAAGCTGTAAAAACCAACTAAGGGATTCGAGGGCTACAGTATATTGTAGTGTAGTACCTATAGGCAATGGCCTGACTATATCGATAGAGTCTAAAATTGTATAAAATTCTCAATCTAAAATTGCCCTATTTGTTAGACGCGGCGATAACCTTTCTAGGCGTTTAACGCTCTGTCCGCTCCGTAAGGGTTGAAGGCGTGACCGTATGTATGGTTTATGTATAATCTGAGACGATGAAACTCACATGTCTAGATATAACTTCGCCGATAGCTGTTTCCGGTAGAAAGTGCATCTGGCGGTTGACTTGCATGCCAATGAGTCTCACTGATGGCGTTATGTCACTGGTGTTCAAGTTCCGTTGCACCTGCAGGAAAGTTTGAAAGTAGATATAATGATTATTCAGGGTTACTCCGGGATCCGAACGTTGTAGCTGTATGTCAACTGAAAGGGGTTGGTCCCCAAGTAAGTCCCAATACAAACTGTCTGAACAAGATGTTTTTATTTGTGAAGTATCTTTTTCATTTTGTAGAAGAATTCCTTTGCGATTTTTTTTTTAGTATTGTCGTCTGAGCTATCGGAAGGGCGAAATATGAAAATAATTAGAAAGAGAATCACAAGAGCGAAGCACTTGCAAACCAACTGTCATGCGGACGCTTCCGCATGAGATGAGTTGAAAATATGAAGACAAAACAGTCAACAAACGACGAACCGATGCATTTCGTTTTCTCAGACAATCATCAGAAAGGCCACAGAGCCTTTCACGCATGAAAAAAAATATTTGATGGTTTTTTCCAACTATTTTTCTTAGAAAAAGCTGTTTACGCCATCACAAGCACATTTTTATTGCACTCCTTTACCACTGCCTAACCAGGCCTTTGTCAAAAGCACACCCATCGCAAGACACAAAACTGACCCTGACTTCATATTCAATGTCCCTGTGCTCAAAAGTGCCAGTCATCCTGTGAAGGCCAAGTTCTCCAAAATCTGCGTCAACATCGTAGCCGATCACGGCATTGTGGAACTTGAGAACGCCAAGCATAGACCCAGTGTTGGTGAAGGTAATAGACCCTTGCATGAAGGCCTGATTCACATTGTTCAAGTCCAAATGCTGGATGGAAACCAGGAAGCCGTTGGTGAATTTCACTTGGCCCACGTATTGAGTGTCGTAGATTGTTTCACTGGAAAGAGAAGGATGAAATTAACAATACAATACAATACAATACAAATATACTTTATTGCACAAAAAACACAGAAATTACAAATTGATTACACAGAGAAGTAGTACAATTGGCGGCATTATTGCTAACTAACTATAACTTATTAACTATAAGTACTATAACTTATTGTTAACTAGTTTTTTTTTTTTTTTCGACTGCTACCGTGGTCGTGGCCGAAGGTCATGAGTTCGTTTTCCACGAAGGAACACAAACTTGACTTTTTCCAGTTTGGTTAGAATAATGCAGGTGTATTTTCTGTAAAAAGGAAAAAGGAATTCGTGCTTCGGAGGGCACGCGTTTATACGTCGGTCTCTGTCGCTGCATTTGATAGTAAGTAGTAATTATGTAAACCATGTCAGAGGCCTATAAGCCGTGCTAAGCTAATAGATGGTTTAAAAACACCAGGGTATGACATCACTCGATATAAGAAAATGACGAAAAAATTAAATAAATATAGGTACCTTGGAAAAATACCTACTTGACGAGCAGAGTCTGGTCGAAGAGTTTGAAGTTGCACCATCCCATTTCTTCTACTCCATACATCATTTCTTGGACAAGTTTCGGGTAGTATGTGATGAAATCTTCAAATTTTGCTTTCTGAGCTGGAATTACAATTATTTTGAATGACACAAATGCACTTAAGGGACAAACAGAGCTGCGACGGAGGCGCCATCAGTTTTAAATTAATTGTGATTTGTACCTTAAATACAAACATTTTCATGAATATTTTGCGTTTCGCGAGAATTATTTGCAATTTATTTCAGGCATAATTAATTTAAAACTGATGGCGCCACCGTCGCAGCAGTACAATAATAACAGCTGGTTTCCCATGTGGGGTAATATAGGTAAGTAGGTAAGGTATTTCATATTTTAAAAATAAAAATAGTACCTACCTAAGTAGGTAACAGATCTTACCCCATAATTGGTCGATTTGAGCAGCAACAAACGGTGTTATAACCAATAAAGCTAAACCAATCAAAAACTTCATCTTTTAAAAAAAATTGCTTCCGTACTTAATTATATTTAATCTCATTTACAACAATAAAAATTATGTCTGGCTAAAAGAATAGGTACCGACTACGATATTATAGCTTAATCTAGATTATCTTGGTTTGAGATAACTACCTAGGTACCTATTTATTATCAAAATTAAAATACTAGGTACTTAATTGATTTGGCTCGTAACTTCTTTTGTTTGGTAATAAATAGAAATAGGTAGGTTACCTACTAGTAAAATATTCTAAATTCCACTATCGTTGCCTAAGAAATTGTGGATTACGTACATACATACATACTATCACGCCTGTATCCCTAATGGGGTAGGTAGAGCGTAACCGACCCAAACAAAGGTCGTTCCGCCACGTCTGGCAAGTTTTGAGGGGTTGTTTCAGATAGATCTGTATATTGCTTGTAGTGACAGGTTGTCAGTCCGTCGCCTACATTACAATATACTGAAACCCTCGAAATCCCTTACTTAGCTGGTTTGTGTAAATTGTGGATTATAAACACAAAATGTTGCATCAAAATCAGTCAAGTACCTTATCTTTGCGTTATGCATGCAAACAAACAAACACACTTAAATAATTTCTATAAAAAAAATGCACAGAAAAACACACATGCGCACGAAAATTACTTGTAATAATTTTATTAGTGACGTACTTAGGCTCGTATTTATAAAGCGATCTCAAGATTGAGAGCAATATTCAGTGCGGATTTGACAGGTAATTTTGTACTGGAATGACATTTCTGATACGAACTCAAACTCGCTGTCATTCTTGAGAGCTGATTATAAATACGGGCCTTAAAGCCTTATCAAATTAAGATTATCATCAGTAATGTGATCAGTAAAGATTTGCAATTGCAACATAATCATTGTATGTAAGAACATGTCACATTACATTAATAAAGATGCTAGTCCACCTATATAAAAATAAAACATACATACTTACATACAATCACGCCTTTATCCCTAATGGGGTAGGCAGAGCGTCAACGTCATAAAGATCGTTCAGTCACGTCAGATAAGTTTTGAGGGTTATGGATCTGCATATTGGCATATTGCTGGTAGTGGTAGGTTGTCGGCCCATCGCCTAAAAAATATAACACACTGACCCCTTGCATCCCTTCGCTGATTTTCACAGCACGCCTGCAAGGAAAAGCAGCTAGCACATTCTATGTTTTTCCAGTCCAGCATGGAAGCAAAAAAAAAAATATTGAAAAAAATCTCTTAAGCAAAGAAACATTAATAGACTTTCACAACTTGTGTTGAGGTTATTTTTATTTTTATCTGTCCATTAGGGTAGATTCTCAAGGCTATATTTAGTTGATAAGTACACGCGGTGGAAATATTAGTGGAACGTAAAGAAAATAGCACCGGTATTTTTAATTGCAGGAAATGAAAACGGGAAATAATTTTAAATGAGAAGGTTGATAATGCTTCGATATTATTATATCCTTTCAACCCTTTCAAGAGGTACCTATAAGAAATTTATTAGGTAGTAACCTACTTATTAAACGTTATTTACTGATAATTTTTTTGGCTTAGATTAAGGATTGGTCTCCGCGCGCTCCGACTAGATTCCGCCCTACCTAGAAACAGAACAACGTAGCTCCGTAAGTGCGGCAACTTTTTAATTCTAGTGTGCGTGAGGCACAGTGTAAAATACGAGTGTTTGTGTTCGTGTGCGTGAGAATCTCCATACAAATTCGGCTCGGGTACGCTGAAGTCAGCGTAGTATAAATTGCCGCATTTTCAAGTACGCCGGTGGAATCTACTCGGAGCGCGCGCGCGGAGACTAATTCTTAATCTAAGTTTTTTGGATTATTTCAGATAGATCTGAATATTGCTGTCTGTAACTAGCGACAGGTTGTCAGCCCATTACCTAAATCACAATACACAGTAAATATGAAATCCCTTTGTTGGTTTTACAGCATGCCCAGAAGGAGAAGAAGCTGGCACAGTCACATTTCTCTGTCTTTAATATAAAAAAAAATATAATAATTATGTTCCCTTAATTGTGCCGACATGTGTATCAAAGAGTCGTGGCTAATGGAAACACTCGTCTGAACAAACTGTGCTAAAAGCCGAAACAAAAGCCCCCTTCCTCCAGTTCCAAGATAATAAATGTCTAAGTATTTCCGAGGGAAAACTGCAGCTGGATTCACATTACAAATACTTACTATTTATATTTATATATATTTGGTGTTAATTCAGGACGCACTATTACTAATTCTAATTCTTAGTAGCGCTGTCACTTTCTTAAATTTGACATAAGAACAGGATAGCAAACAAACACGTGACTTTGACATTCTTAATTTGACGTACGGCGCTTTAAATAAGGAATGACCATAGAGCGTGCTCACTAATTTTAATTGATTTAAGCAGTCTTATGTCAGATAAGAAATGTCAAACTCACGTATTTGTTTGCTATCCTGTTCTTATGTCAAAGTTAAGAAAGTGACAGCGCTACTAAGAATTAGAATTAGTATCTGGACGGCGTGAATTGAGGCCAATATATATATATATTAATAATACTTACTACATACATAACATAGGCATAATCTTCTTCTATAGATAGGGTCTCGATGAAACCTGGTATCAGAGCTTCAAACTGCCTAACTGGCCTCTGACATGGTTTGCAGTGACGACCATTAACAAAGACGGCGCTTAACGTGCTCTTCGAATTAAAGAAACTTTTTCATTGATAAAAAAGATCTAGTGATTCAGCCTGCATTCTAACAAGACTAAACATACATACATACATACAAAAACACGTCTTTATCCCTAATGGGGTAGGCAGAGCGTTAACGACCCAAACAAAGGTCATTACGCCACGTCTGACAAGTTTTGAGGGTTGTTTAAGATAGATCTGTATATTCCTGTACCTAGTGACAGGTTGTCAGCCCATCGCCTAGATTACAATATATTAAAACCCTCGAATCCCTTAGCTGGTTTTTACAGCATGCCCGGGAGGAGATGTAGCTGGCACATTCTATGTTTTTCTATCGCTCCCAGTCCAGCATGGAAGAACAATACTAAAGAATGTGATAAATTAACAGATTAGCTAGCAACTCTGGCTTTCAACACCTTTTCTGTGATTTCCCCTAAAGCCACAGGAAAATTTTGATTTTGAAACGTTGTTTTTTTTTATTATGTTACAGTGCTATCGATTCGTTGACTTAGCGATGCCTTGACTAAAATTATTGCCGTCCTTTTCTGTTCTCTCATGATAGAAAATGAAATGACCGGTATGGAATTATATTTGTTAAGTCGTTCAACTATGAATTGCCTTGCTCAGTACTATTCTTTTATCACTAGGGCCCGTATTTATCATCACTCAAGAGTGACAGCGAGTTTGAGTTTGTATCAGAAATGTCATTTCAGTACAAAACGATCTGTCGAATCCATACTTAATATTGCTCTCAAACTTGAGATCGCTTTATAAATACGAGCCTAGGAGTGCTCCAAAAATGATCCCCGTACGTGATTTTATTCCTATTACCTAGCTCTTAGCTTTGATTACCCGTCGGCTTTCTCTTTTATGTATTTTATATGCGATTTTTATGAGCAGTAACTAGCGCATTACCTCCATGCTATGACGAAGATATAAAGTAGATGAATGTTATGACAATAATACGGCGTCAGCTCATAAAGATCACAATTTATAGTCCTAATAACACCCACCTTCATCTATTCTTCTCATAATCAGCTGTACATTGCTGGACATGAGCATCCCCCCAATGAAAGTCACGTCTGTATCCCTTACGGGTTAGGCAAGCGTTAACGGCAACTTTACTATTTTTTTTGTTTTTTTTTCTTATTATAAATCTGTTGTGTCTATACCTACCGAAAAAATCATTGTTTTAACTTTGTACATTTTCATTGTGTAAAGGAAAGGAATGCAATAAATTCAGTGGCCCCACGACAGTTAGCTGGGCTGTATAAATTAAAATAAAGCGAATGGTTTTTGAACAAATTTAAAAACCGTTTTATTTATTTTTATATTGTGTCTCACAAGACTTTGTGTTATACAGGGAATCCTGTGGCTAAAAGTGTATTCGTGTTTTTTTCCATTTAGTACAACGGAACGATATTAGATCGCAAGGAAAATATAGAAATTAAATAAGTAAATTCAACTCAATTTCTCATAAATTTTTCACTTGAGAGAATTTAGGCTCGTATTTATAAAGCGATCTCAAGATTGAGAGCAATATTAAGTATGGATTTGACAGGTCGTTTTGTACTGAAATTACATTTCTGATACGAACTCAAACTTGTTGTCACTCTTGAGAGCTGATTATAAATACGGGCCTTAGACTTTTGCCTGAGTGAGTAATAAATCATCGGCTAGGTTGGGTGGCGATTACACTTAAAGAAAAATTAAATACCTCTCCAGCATCCAGTCTTTTGTTTGATTGATTTGTAATCGTTTTTAGGAGAACGATTTTGAACATAATTTTTTAGGCCTATCTTTCCTCCCCGTGGCTTAATAGTTATCATGTGGGAATGAGATAATTTCTCGCTGTAAATAGTAGGTTATGTTCGTCTCCAGTTTACCATTCATCGCCATGTCAAATTTCATCAAAATTCTTTCAGCTGAAA